>CAKMRK010000938.1:0-177546 GCA_928213465.1 Penicillium sclerotigenum | reverse complement strand
GGGGGTGTGGGGTGCCGTTTTTTTTTTTTTTTTTTTTTTTTTTTGACTTCTATTAATCGATAATATATTAGCAAGAGATTTCAAACGACAACAATGCAGACAACCGACACGGTAATTAGACCAAGCGAATAGTTAAAACGTCTAGGCGTGTCCGGGATGTCCTGCAGCCCCGGTAACAGCAGGACGAAGTAAAAGGATCCCTGGTCTGGGATCTGATCTGTGCTTCTCAGAGTGGAAACCACACAAACCTCAAGAAAAGAAAGAAAAAGGAGAAAAGGAAAAGAAAAGAGAGAGAGTTGGGAGGTGAAGGGGAAAAAACAAACGAAGCGATTCACAAGCTCAGGGGTAAACTAAACTAAACTTACCCGCGAGTCTCGACTCCGTTAGATGCCTCCACAGGGATCTCAACGTTTATCTCTTTTTTTTTTTTTTCTTCTTTTTCTTAGAAATTGAGAACTTGAATTTGATGAACTTGCAAATTAAAATGAATGATACCAACAATGATCATATCTCTGATCTAGGTTGGGTTCTTTGGGGGGGGGGGGATCCAAGGTTATGTATATGTGGGTAGGCCTATTTTATTGGAGGAACTGTCATTCAGACGTGTCGATATGTCGATATAATATATATATACATATATAATATATATGTATATTATTTACCTGCCCAATCCTCCGTGGACCAATCAATTGGAATTAAGTTCTTGAGTATGTATGTTGTACTGACCTACATATATACATATATACATACGTCTAGATACATTAGTCGACGTTTACTTTAACTTCCGATGTAATTGTGGCTTTGAGATCATAGATCTGGCGCTTTACTCTTTATAGGGAGGGTGATCTATATCATGAGAGTAGAACTACTCAGGGATGGGTTATAGTCTGAAATATAAATCTGACATATCTGTGGATCTTTATTCTACCTAGGCACCTTTAGTATATTTCGTACCTAAGCTTCCCCGGGGGTTGACATCATGGACCCCCTGGACCCCGTGGACCCATCCAGGGTTACGGAGTACCGGGTTGAAGGGCTGAACAGAATAATATTTCTCTAAACAGCTATAAAGTTGAACCTAATAGGAGCTGGAGGGGAAGACTCCACTGTGACAAGCCACTACAGAAGAGACTAACTCTAGTTAGTACTTTGTAGTACTTTGTACTCCGTACTAATTAATCTCGTACATTGGTACATTATTGGTGCATTGGTGCATTGGTGCATGTGTGCATGTGTGCATGTGCATTCTTATGCTGACAAAAGATAAATATAGAACGGCGCCTAAGGCCCTGCTGACTCAGCCAAGTAAATCTTCTGTCTCTCCAGGGCTCCCTCGATTCTATCTTTAGAATCAACCTTTCCTGCATCGTCAATCATCCTTTCTCCGCTCCCATTTACTTCGTTTTTTTTTGGTCTTATTCCTTTGTGTTCTCTTAACCTTCCCCATCTCCCCGGGTTCACTTTTTTTTTGAACTCCGGGGGGTTTTCATTGTTTTCACGTCGCGTCCAGCCCCCCCCCCCCCCCTCCTCAAGTATCTACAGGGTTTCCTACATTGAACCAATATTGGTTTCTGGTTTTGGATCCCTTTGTTGACTAGTCTCACCATTTCTCAGATATTCTCAGTGCAAAGACGAAGTTTCTTCGCATAACACCCGCGTGCCACCGTGTGGCTAGGATCGCCATCGCGTCGATTCCGCATCTTGGCCAATTAAATAATAATCGCGCGAGGTATCTCGCAAGTCGCTCCGCGGCTTGCCGTACCTTTTATTCTCAATTTTTGCTATTGGTGCGCAATTGGTGCGCCCGTAGTTATCCACCATGGGTCGGAGAAAGATTGAGATCAAGGCCATCAAAGATGACCGCAACCGCTCTGTGTAAGTTTAACCATCCCACTTGAAGAATTCCAGTCGCTGATCGGAGCGTCTTCGGCTATAGCACGTTCCTGAAACGAAAGGGAGGTTTGTTCAAGAAGGCGCACGAGCTTGCTGTCCTTTGCTCCGTTGACGTAGCTGTCATTATCTTTGGCCACAACAAGAAACTATACGAGTATTCATCATGCGACATGCATGATGCTCTTGGTCGCTATCAATATGTGGGTAGAACTTGTTTCGATTTATCCCGAAAATCTCTAACTCGTAATTCTTTTTAGTTTGGCCCTCCTCATGAGCATAAAGGCCCGGAAGATTTCGCGGGTAAGCGAGATGATGATGATGAGGAAGATGAAGCCTCACCGGCTCCCGAGGACATCCAAGCAGTTCAACAGAACCACCCCGCCATCCCCCCTCACCTCCAAAACCCGGCCGCCTTCCAGCACATGAATCATGCACCCTCCGCCTCACCCCCTATCCATCATGCCATGACACGTCATGGTACCCCGCAGCCCCAAGGCACTTCGCGGCCCTCTTCAAGGAATCATATCCGCCGAGTTAGTTCAAACCTAGGCCCCCAGCAACATGGTACGCCTCCACCGCCGCCACCCCCTGGTCCCCAAAATGGCGGGTTTACGTACATGCCCAATCCATCTATGTACAACCCGAACGTTCATGTAATGAACCAGCAACCTCGACCGGGACAGTTCGCGCACTATGGGCATCCGCCGGGACCGCACCAAGGAACGCCTCCCATGCACACGCACGGGTTGCCGCCTCAGCAAATGCCGCCACAGCACCAGGGTCAGCAGCATTTCCAACAACACGGCCACTCCGTAGGAATGCCTCCGGCGGCCCACCAACATGTGCAGCAGGCATATATGCAGGAACACGGGAGAAATTCGATGCCTCCAGGATTTGCACCTGATGTTCACCAAGAACGACCTGGATCGGAGCACCCCCAAGATGATTCTTCGGGTGCGATGAAAGCAGAGCACAGTCAGTCGCCACCCCAGGTAAAGTCGTTGTCAAAATCACGGAGTATCTTCACGCCTATTGATGATCGAGGATCTGTGCTCGCCCGCCATTTTGGAGCCGGAGCGGGATCATACGAGTCTCACAATAACCACTCTCTCAAGGGCGAAGCGCTACCACAAGCTTCCATTGGTCCCAAATCAATGCCTGTCAGAGCTGCGACAGAGGCTCCTCGCCCGCCAATTTCTTCGACGCCAAAAATCAAACCACCATCCCGAACTAACAGTGGACCGTTACCATCAAAACGGCCGCAGTTGAAGGTGCAGATTCCTAGCGAAACCTCCGATGGTGGTAGTGCCACGGCCGACTCGTCACACGATTCCGCTGGGAATAAAACCTCCACACCTGCGAAAGGAAATGCCGAAAATGGCCCTCCAGGCGTGGTCTTACCCCCTCCATCACCATCGGCCGGTGCAATACTAAGTGCAGGGGCGCAAGGGCCTCCAAATCCGTTTGCGCGACCACCTCCTCCCGTTTCCACAACACGAAACGACTCTTACGGTAGCAATAGCGGAAATCCGAATAATGGAAATAACTCGAATAACATCGAAACGCCCATATCCGCCTTGCCGAGTCGCTTTGTATCCGATGCCCTCCTCCCGTCACCTTCTAGCTTCTTCCCCGAATGGGGCTTTGGCCGGTCAGGCCCAGACTCCAACATGCTGCCCAGTCCCCTCACCTTCCCGACTCCGGCAGTGCAAAGCGGTCCCAGCTTTTCTCGCGAAGACGAACAAGACAAGAAGAGAAAAAGCCCCGATAGTGGATCTGCAGGGGAAGGTGCACATAAAAAACCGAAAACCTGATGCTGCTTGGCTTCCCTGAGGGAATTTGTCCCCCATACTGTAAAGTGCTGGCATTTTGATCAAGAGACTTGTCCCTGTGGTCATACAATCTCACTTTCTTGTCAATACCCCATAACTCCTTTTGCCCCGGGGGCATTTGAATGTTTCCATTTCTAGTTCGATCAAGCTTCGCAGTCCATGTATCCTCTCTATACCCCGGTTATTGTCATTCCTTTCTTTCGCCATTTTCTTTCTGTCTTATTTCTTTTGACGTTTCTTACGTGGATCTTGAAGTGATATACACCAGTGCTGTCTAGTGTCAACTTTTTACCTTCATTTATTTCTTATCTCTTTATTCTTTACGCGTTTTGGTAGAGACCTGGCGTTAGGTCTGTGACTGCTTTGACTCTTGGATGATGTACATAAAGCAGGTTCTTGTTTTTAGGAATGACGCCAATCTTTTTCTCTGCCTGCCCATGTCAATTCCTTTCCAGACTAGTAAGACTTAAAAACGTAGAGTTCAACCCTGGGACGCTGCCGCCCAGGCATAAGCCGATGAAATAGGGCTGAATAGGTAATCTTTGGTTGGGAGGGGATAGCCAATAAGACTAACGTCTCTAGCCCACTTCGCCCATACACGCGCTTCGGGTATGACAGTTCGTATCTCTCCACAGGGAGATACGCAGACTTACCATTTCCGGCCGATAGTAACCGACCCTGCGGATATTTGAAGAAATTAATTACTGCCAACTACTTTCAATTCATTCTGTACACTCATTTGGCCTTGTGTTTCCTACTTGTGAAAACTCTTCCGAGCCAACCTCCAAAATGACTCGATCAGTTCTCTCCCGCCGGGCACAAGAGGTCGTCGATGCAGGATCCGAGAATCCCATGTGGGACGTGATGAAGGACATGTGGGACCCATCCACAAATCCCAATGGATACGTCAACGTCGGCGTAGCAGAGAACACTCTGATGCACTCCGAGCTCTTGAAATTCATCAACAAGAAGCTCGAGCTACCAGCAAGGTACCTCACATACAACGACGGCGGATGCGGCTCTTTCAGATTGAAGGCCGCTATCGCCGCCTTCTTGAACCACAACCTGAAGCCAGTCACACCTCTCGAGTCGAGCCATATCATGGCGACGAACGGTGTCTCGTCTGCAGTCGAGCACGTTGTATGGACATTCGCTGATCCTGGCGAGGGGATCCTGCTAGGAAGACCGTATTACGGCATGTTCATCCCTGATATCTCGCTGCGCTCGCGGAGTCCCGTGGTTCCTGTCAGTTTCGGAGAACACGACCCCCTCGGCATCGAGGGCGTGGATAAGTACGAAGAAGCATTGCTGGAGTTTCACCGAACAACCGGGAAGAAAGTCAAGGCTTTGATCCTTGCTCATCCTCATAATCCGCTTGGACGGTGCTATTCCAGGGAAGTGCTCATCAAGCTGATGCGGCTCTGTCAGAAATACCAGATCCATTTCATCAGTGATGAAATCTATGCCCTGTCAGTCTTCGAAAATACCGTCGATGAATCTCCCCCACCTGTCAAATTTGAATCCGCCCTGTCTATCGATTTGTCTGGAATTATCGACCCTCGTTTGGTTCATGTCCTCTGGGGTATGAGTAAAGACTTTGGCGCAAACGGTATCCGACTCGGTGCCATCATTTCCCAGGCTAACCGTGATGTTCATGCGGCGTTAACCGGCCCAGCGCTTTACTCTTACGCCTCTGGGATCACGGACCACTTGACTTCTCTCCTGCTCGAAGATTTCGACTTCACCACCCGGTATATTAAGCAAAATCAGAAGTTGTTGTCAGAGTCCTATGCATACACGGCGAACTATCTGAAAGACCACGGGATTGAATATGCAACAGGATGCAATGCGGCATTTTTTGTCTGGATGAACCTGGGAAAGAAATACCGCGAGCTTCACCCGGAGTATGAGGGCCAGGATGTTGGGGAACGAGTTATGCAGCGCCTTTTGCAGAAGAAGGTCTTTTTAGCCAGCGGCTTCCTGTTCGGATCAGAAAAGGACGGGTGGTTCCGAATTGTGTTTACCCAGGGCCATGATTATTTAAGCGTGGCTCTAGAAAGGATAAACGCGGCGCTTAGGGAATAGAAATACTTCCAATGTTATTTATCACCATAAAATAATCATGTATTAGTTTGGATTGGGCTTCTTGATTGACGCGTTAGATCGAACGTCGGCCTCTTTCTTAGCTATCATTTCCATAATCTCTGTGTGACCTCGTTCAGTTGCCATATCTAATGCCGTGCCCGGGCGCGGGCGTGGGTGCACGTATGTGCCCCGGAGTTTCCCCTTGATGGTGACATCCGCCCCGTGATCGAGGAGCAATGCAACAATTTCTCGATAACCTTGCCATGCAGCCGCCTGGAGCGCTGTGGTCTTCCTTGCACCTTGGAGATTGACATCAGCTCCGAGCTTGAGTAACAGTTCGACAACACCCTGATGACCATAGAATGATGCCACCTGGATTGCCGATCCATCGTATCTTCCGCCTCTGATGTTAGGATCGGCTCCATTTGCCAGGAGTATTGCGACAATATTCTCCCAGCCTTCTTTAGATGCTGTCTGTAATGCCGTGCCATGCTCTGGGTGATTATAGTTGATTTCAGCACCTTTCTCTAGCAGATCAATTACAGTTTCTGCACGGTTGCGACTAGACGCACGGTGGAGCGTCGAACCGTAATACCCGCTTTTGATGTTGACGTCGGCCCCGTTCTCGAGGAGGATTCTGACGATTTCCCGCTCCGCTCGAGCACATGCTCCGTGCAGTGCTGTTCCAAGCAACGCGTGGTTAAAGTTGACGTCCGCGCCCTTTTTCAAGAGGCTGAGGACAATCTCTGGTTCGTTGAATAATGAGGCTATATAAAGCGCTGGACCGTAGGTTCCACCTTTCACATTGGCGTCGGCTCCATTCTCTAGTAGGATGTTGACGACTTCCCGGTGGCGTCGAATACACGCTTCGTGCAGTGCTGTTCCGTGCTTCCAGTGGTTATAGTTGACGTCTGCACCTCTTTCCAGGAGGTTGAGGACAATATCTGTGTTGCCAAAATGCGCGGCCATGTAAAGCGCTGTACCGCAATGTTTGCTCCAGACGTTGACGTCGGCGCCCTTCTCGAGGATGCTGAAAACAATGTCCGTGTGACCTGAGAGCAGAGCTGCATGGAGAGCCGTGCCATGTTGTCTGTGATTGACGTTGCAATTGGCGCCTTTGTTCAATAGTAGCGTGACAACATCTGACTGCCCTGCGAAGCATGCCGCCGAAAGTGCCGATCCCGAAGCCTCGTCTTCAATGTTGACATCAATGTGTTCTTCTGACAAGATATTCTCGACCACTTGCTTCAACCCAAGATAACTCGCCAACGACAAATCTGTCATTCTCTGAATGGCTAGGCTCCTTCCTGATACCCATTTGAAGGCTGCTACCCGCACCCATGGCTGGCGGGCATCACAAAGTGCACGTGCATCCTTTAGAGACTGGTCAATGACTGTGGCTTCCTGTGATAGGAAGTGCAACGACCAGTGATCAGCTGCGTAATAGAAAAACGGGGGCGTTTGTTTCAAAATAAGGCTATTTGTGTCGTCATCATCCTCGAAGTTTTCGTCAGACTCATAATCCTCCCAAAGGTATTCATCATCAGAAAGGTCTTGGTTAGACATATCATCGTCCCAAAGGTCTTCATTAGATCTATCATCGTCCGAAAGGTCTCCGCTCGCAACAAAGGCACGAAGATCAGGGAGCATCAAGAACTGAAGACAAGTTCTTGATATGGTTCTGGATGATTTAGAGATGCTCAAGCGTCCTTCCCACGTACCACGGCCTGAAGGGTTAATGAGAAACTCCCTTGCGGTTTGATGAATGAAGAACAGCTGTGAATCATGGACACTGATGAAGAGGCCACTTAAGCCTTTGACAATAGTTTCGAAATTGTTTTTAGGCCATAGATCATTCTCCAAGGCGGCGTATGACGCGAAATCTTGTTCTGCTAGAGCCAATGTTAAGGCGACGTTAGCCTCGTCAAGAGTCAGAGGCCGTGTCGCAGCAAGGATAATCTCAAGAAGACGCTCAGTTTCTTCTTCGCATTTACTTCTACCCAAGATTATTTCGTACGCCTCCGATAATCTTGATGGTATATTGCTCAATAGTCTTTCGATGCTGGACCGCTTTCCATGGCTGCTCGGGGCGTCTTTGATTGTTTCGAAAATGACACAAAGCCACAAGTAGGTGCGGTTTTCCATGCTTTTGAGACGTTTTGAGATTTCCAGCTGATCATCCGGGGTGAAGTTCCCTGCGATTTGGCTTACGTGCTCATCAATGACTAGGTCAATCTCCTGACTGATGGCAGATGACTTTTTATCGCCGTCAAAATGTAGATATTCTGTTGTAGAGAACCCCCTAAATTCTCTCTCTATCTCAGTGTATGGTCGACTGGTTATGAGGAAGCTCAGTTTGGAAGGTAATGCCGAAGAGCCCTGTGGTTGGCAATAAAACTCTTTGAGTTTGTTGGTCAATTGCAACCTACTTTGTTCCTCACATTCATCCAAAGCATCGATAATACAAATAATTTCTCCAGCATGAGGGCTCTTGGCACAAGCAAGAAGGATGTTCCATAGTCCAGAGAAGCTCCTCGTAAGAGCTTTACCGTAATTTTTGTGAGCAGGCAGAGCTAGCTTGATTAGGGCCCCGCTAGAGTCTTGAGTAAAAAGCTGATGGAGTATCGCACATATAGCATTGACGCCATACATGCGGTCTCTGTACCCATCTTTAAAGAAGAAGTGGCAAACGGTCGAGGTTGTGACGTTCAAGGACAGTCGACGTTCGTCAATGAGCGCTCGTGACAAAATCGACTTTCCACATCCAGGTCCAGCAGAGAGCCACAAAATTCCAGACGTGTCGCTATCGCGCCATTTGCGGAACTTTTCATCGTTGAAGAACCATTCACACGTGCCTTGCACTCTGAGGCGATTGAAATCTTTGTATCCTTCATAATCGGAAGCCAGATCTCGCAGGAGGTCTTTTTCCGCCATGTCTTCATATTTGCCCTGGGTTTGCCTTTGGCTTTCATTAAGGACTTGTTGGATCTCTTGGAGAATAGCAGTTGATTCTTGAATTTCACGTAGTTGACGACCCCAGCGCTCTCGAATCTCATTCTCGTTATTGTGCGAGATCAGGCTACTGCGAGCCTTTGATAAAGCTTCAATCTCGCTCGCATTTCCAGCCCAATCATTCCAACCCGCCACGTTCTGCCACCCTCGGGAAAGTTGGGTCTTTGAAAGATGGCATATAGCGCGGGCTTGGTATTCAATGATGTAAGAATAGAGCTTGGCCAAAGGCTCAACGAGGCTTTCGTAGTGCTGCCGGTGGGAAGAGGTCAGGTAAGTCTCCTCAAAAATTGTCCAATAGACTTGGACATCGCTGATTGAGTTGAAACCTCTCAGCATAGCTTCATCCGGTGTGACAGCACTTGTCAGTAGCTACATATATATGTATAAGCATGGGATTCAGAGCAAGAGATATCAGGCTTACAGGAAGAAGGATGGAAACACTAGACCATGCGAGTGCGGCATATGGTTGAGTGCTAACAGCACTCTTGACAACAGGATCGGACCATAAGAGAACCTTTGCTAATTTCTCGGCTTGCTTTCGAATAATGACGTTATTTCCCAGGAGGGGAAGCCGCCATTGTTTCTTCTCTCGGTCTTCCAGCAGCTTCTTCACGACATCTTCGACAAAGTCAGGGTTTGAGATAACATTTTTGGTAGTGGAGTTAATTTGTAGAGAGGCCAGGTGCCTCGTGTAATCGGTCATCAACTCTGGCTGTCGACTCTCGGCTATTTCGTAGGCGCGATTCCATGTGTCGATGTCCGGGCTCGCGCTTATAGAGGGTGCGGGCGAGGAATCTGCAGAGGGCGACAAAGACGCCACAGCTTGCCCAGTTTGTAATCGTGCAGCACTCACAGTGGTCGGAGAAGGACTAGCAGCCACCACTGAAGGGGCTGTAATCTGTGCTGAGAGGCTGGAAGCAGGTATTGAAGTTGGAGCAGGTACAATCATCTCCGACCCCACAGCCGGAGAAAGAGTGATCGCACTGTTTCCCTGGGGGTCACCGCTACTTGCCTTTCGGTGTTTGAATCTCAGACCTCGCTTCATGCTGTATGAACACGGCAATAGCTGACAGAATTAGGGACAGGGGGGAGGATGGAACAGCACCAGCAATAGAGATGAGAATAAGTGGGCTTATACTCAATAAGCACGTCCTCGATGTTCCAAGCTAGCGCCATTTTCGGGCGCGCGATTATTGGTGTAGGATTAGCACCTGACACGTACCTGTCAAGATTGGGGATACTGTTTTGACGATGTTACCACATTGAGATACGAAACTTGCATCCTTGCAATTTTTAGGTGAGAGAGGCTCTCGAAATCAAAGATGAAGTATGAAAGAAAGCATTCCGTCGGGCGCCAAGACTTTCAACCCATGGCTCATCCAAGGCTGATTGAACGCAACCCGGATAATTCAAAACGTCATCGGCTTCCATTTTTCACCATTATCACAACAATACCAAGTGTCGCTGCTTCGAAACTTCAATTATTTCCAGCGCCCGGAGTGGGATGCACCTAGAAGACATAACTACTACCAGTTCGCCGTGAAGGCTCTTCCCAGAGCCCAGGCGAAGCTGTATTCTTTGCGAATCCATACAAAAATACAACAATACAATACAAGAGAGCCTGCCTGAAAATCGCGGGGAAACTAGGGTTGGCCCCGCACGTGACCGTCACTTCTAACACAAATCAAAGGGTCAAAAGGACTTTTAAGGCTACTGCAACAGATATACATACATATAAACGGAGAGTGAAGATTGAGAATATAAAATAATCGAGTTCTATTTCATTCATCATATGAATATCATTATCATGTCTCAAACAATTCCCACAGTGGGCCCGAGAACTAAACTCAACTCCCTGTGCAGAGAGGATGTAAATGCAAAGAGTACTTTTTGTACCGCCTCTTGGAAAAAGAAGCCGCTTGAAAAAAAATGACAAAAAGCAGAGAGGTATCACAGAGAAGGAACGCCGAGGGGTATGCAGTGGAAGGAGTCAAAAGGAAAGTCAAACAACAGGCGTCAACTGGGTTTGCAACGCCTGTGAGAGAGCCTCCTCTTGGCGCTTGCGTTCCATCTCCATCAAGTACTGGGCATACTTGGACCGAGGGTTATGAATACCACATTCAGTCTTCTGCTGTCCCTTCCAGCGACCGGAGCGCTCGTCCTCTCCCTCAGCAACGGGCTGAGTAGAGTGCCAATCACCAATGCTCTTGTAACCACGGTCAAGGAGCTCGTTGTAGGGCACATCGTTCTCCTTGACGTATTGCTTGACCTGGTCAAATGACCAGTTGGCCATGGGGTTGATCTTGATGAGGCCGGCCTCGTCAACTTCGATGATGTCGAGGTCACCACGCTTGCCGCCTTGGCTGCGGCGGCGGCCAGTTAGAACGGCGTGAACATTCATTTCACGGTAAGCACGCTGAGCGGGCTCAACCTTGGCTACCCAGTCGTAGAGTTGGTCATCGACCTCCCAGAGCTTGGTGCCGTACTTGGCTTCGAATTCGGCAGTGGTGTCGACGCCAGCGGGCTTATAGATGTGCACATTGTTGTTGGGGTACTTGCGACGCACACGGTCGACTAGGGACAATGTCTCATCAAAGTGATAGAGTGTGTCGAGGAAGACGAGGTCAACCATCTGGGGACGAGGCACCTCCAGCTTGGATAGCATGTCCAAAGTGACAAGACCTGTGAGACCAAAGGCAGTGGTCTGGAAGAGATGAGGAAGCGAAGTAATGCACCATTTCAAGATCTCTATAAGTAGGAGTCAGATAAAGTGTATCTCGGAAAGGGGGGTCAGTACGGATATCAGTACGAACCTTGGGGCTCAAGGAATTGCAACTGGCGGTTTAGGAACTGAAGATGGGGCTTGGTAAAAACAATCTCGGGGACATATTCCTCGCTAGAGCCAGAACCAGCACTGACATAGCCTGACTCAGTCATAGCATCATGGTTGTCAACTCCCTCCATCTCTGAGGAGTAGTTGGAGGGTATCTTGGCCGGCATAATATAAGGTAATGTAGATGGCACAGACACGACCGTGGCAGAGAGGGGATTGAAGATTTGGATGTAGAGATGGAAGGGTGGGAGTATGAAGAGCAAAAGTCGAGGACAATCGGGGCGAGAATATAAGAACAGCAGGGGCAATCACATCATCCCGGAGATCCGTCCCTAGCATGCTCTTCATCCGATATTCTTCATTTCGACGATGTAATGCTGCCATTGGTCAGTTGCCAGAGTGGGGAATAAAAACCACCCAAGCACGCCATCGATTGCGATTGCGTGCTCGAATATTTTTACCTCACCGCTTTCCTAAAATGATAACGGTGTCATATCAAGAAGGCGGTGTAGCTATGGGAGGCGTCGTACAACATAGAGTCAGACTGGCAGAATATCGGAAAGTCGATTCTGCCCATTCTTGGACAGAGAATGGCGTAGAATGTCATTATTTAGGGGTCGTAGCATTTGATTCCAACCCTGGAAAGGTTACCCCCCGGGGATATTGGTAATAGACGCTGACCAATCCAGTCGATGATAAATAAATCCGATTTTAGGAAGTATTCTTCCAAGGGTTGGATCTTCCTAAACCATATGATTAGCAGGTTTCTTAATCACCAATAAACCTGGACATACCCGATAAAAGAGTCGTGGTGGTCATACTATGTACTCCATACATAGATTGGATAATTTCTTATTTCCATGAATAATAGAATGACCCTGAAGTCATGGTGGATCTGGACGGGGGGTTAATCCCAAAATGGAGATTATCTTATTCCTGGAGGTGGTCCATCTCCATCAACCTCACTGTCAATTCTGCCAGGCGGTAGCACACTTGAGAGAGGGGTGCCTTCATCACGTGCATCTTTGGTGGGGACTGAGTCCCACGTGCCGATCGGCGCAAGTCGTTTTTGATCTTTGGGTGGGATTTCTCAAGATAGCTTCAACTCGCAGACCACTGTCTACC
The DNA here is from genome assembly GCA_928213465.1 of Penicillium sclerotigenum. NCBI lineage: Eukaryota > Fungi > Ascomycota > Eurotiomycetes > Eurotiales > Aspergillaceae > Penicillium > Penicillium sclerotigenum. Next base: position 164,766 of record CAKMRK010000938.1, on the reverse strand, counting down.
AGATCTATTCACTAGTAGTATATTATGGCAGATCCTACTCGCACTACGAGGCCCTCCCTCGGCCAAATGCGCAGCAGTTCATTCCTCCAGGACCACCAGCAGTACAAGCCGATGGCTCCAATCAACCCAATCAGTCAAACCATCGGTGAAGTTCTGGCTCACAAGGTGGACGATCACCTGGTACTCAGCTCGAATCCAATTAAGCCAGACCCGGGGAGGGTCACCGACAGCGGCATCATTCACAGCATCTTCAACCATCACGCAAATCCTCTTCCAACTGGCACATCGCAAATCGTCGCGACAATCTACTACAAATCTAACAACCCCGTTCACCCTCACTACCACCCCGACTCAGTGCACCAGAATACTACAGGCGATAAGCTCCCAACTCCCAAGGTGCCTGAGGGCTCTGCCCCGACAGAAGACATGGATAAGTTCCCACGGGAGCCGCCTGCCCCAGAACCGGAGCCACTGGATCACCTGTACGGCCCATACGTCTCTCAGCTGTGCTTGACCAACTTCCTTCAGATCTTGGAAACCCTACCCACGCCCTACCAGCGTATGAACACCTCCCACCGCTGTCTTGACCGCGAAGAACACCCCCGCGTCGTAGAAGTCACATTCTCTCCCCCACCAAACCCGGAATATCTCTCATTCCCAGATCTGCGCAAGCATGAGAGCATCTGGCGCTTTGAGCGCGAGTGGAATGTGGAGGTTGTCCTGCAAAAGGAGAGCGTCTTCCGTCGGCACAAGCGCCTGGCTGTGTTCGACATGGATAGCACCTTGATTGATAACGAGTGCATTGATGAAATCGCCAAGTTCATTGGTGTCGAGAAGGAGGTTTCGGTGGGTTTTTTTTTGGTCAAAAGTTCAAGTCTCTATGCCAACGACTGACATCGATGTAGGCAATCACTGAACGCGCCATGAACGGCGAACTAGACTTCACCGCGTCACTAAAGGAACGTGTCGGTCTTCTCAACGGCGTCTCCTCAGACGTCTTCGAGAAGCTTAAGTCCGTCCTGAAAATCGCCAAGGGAGCCCGTGAGCTCTGCCGCGCATTGAAGACTCTGGGCTACAAGATCGCGGTAGTGAGCGGTGGGTTCCAGCCCCTCGCCGAGTGGCTCGCAGAGCAGCTCGGTATCGACATTGCCATTGCAAACCACGTGAGCCTCTCATGTTTTCTCTTACTGTTTTCCTTTAATTCGATCTAACGGTTCATCCAGCTCGAAATCGACGAGGCCACCCAGACCCTGACCGGAAAATTGGTGCCGTCCTACCCCATCGTCGACGCCGCGCACAAGCGCACTATGCTCAAGTCCATCGCTGCTGAGCACGGCATCCCCCTCTCGCAAACACTGGCTGTCGGCGATGGCGCCAACGATCTCCTCATGCTCCACGCTGCAGGCCTCGGCGTCGCCTGGCGCGCTAAGTCCAAGGTCCAGTTGGAAGCTCCCGTCCGCATCAACGGCGAGAGCCTTGTCGATATCCTCTACCTTCTTGGTATGGACAACGAGGACATTGCGGAACTGACCTCCGACGTGTAATAAGTCCTTGACTAGCTAAACGGGGATGCGCTATTTTTTAGTAGAGTATACACTTGTGTGCGAATGTTTCCCTCTAGACTAGCTTTTTGGATTGCATATACCCCCCAAAAAGTCTAGCCTATAATGGCGCCTATAGCTGATTGCAGGGCGCGACTTCGAGATTTCTGGTGTTGAAGAGTTGGGGAGTTTATATCAGTCCTTACCTTTAGCGGAGTCTGTGGGTGTGATGGATAGGATATAGTACGAAGTCATTGTATAGCGTGTGAATTTTGTCACTCTTCCTTCGTGTGGCGGGTTTCTTTTGCCTTGAAAGACGGGGATATAGTGGATTCGGGAACGGAGCAGGCTCAAGCCATGGTCTATGACACTTTGAGACGTAATATGAGAAAAGCAGCACTGAGTTGATTTCTCGTGCAGCTTGGAGTTAGGAATAATACAGGAATAAGTCATTGAATGACTTTCTTCAATGGTGATACAAAGTGCAATTCCTGTGTTAAGAATGTTGAGACTGTTGAAATGACAAAACCAGCGAAAATCCCCTTTATGAAACCCCCAAAACCGACAGCCCAGAAAGATGCAAGAAAGATAACGCCAAGAGGTTAAATGACATGTGCATGTAGTCAGAAGACAAGAAAACAGGTTTATTTAGGTAATTAAATCGGATCTTTGTTCAAATGCAAGACACCTCATCGGGTAGCCTGGTCAGTGGTAGCAGCGTTCTGATCGACAGTGCGCCCAGCGGTGGCAGAGCCAGCACGACGCTTCTTAAGAACATTCTCGATGAACGCCTCGCCAGCCTTGTAACTGCTTCGCACCAAGGGGCCCGAGGCACAGTACAAGAAGCCCATATCAAGGGCACGCTGGCGCCACAGCTCGAAGCGATCAGGAGTCACGTATTCATGAACAGCCATGTGGCGCTTAGTAGGGCGCATATATTGGCCGAAGGTCACGACGTCAACGTTGACAGCGCGGAGCTGGCGCAGGGCATCCCAGAGCTGGTCATCCGTCTCACCGAGACCGAGCATGAGCGAAGTCTTCGTAACAAGATCCGGAACAGCTTTCTTCGCAGCATCAAGCACACGAATAGACTGCTGGAACGTGGCGCGGCGGTCACGAACAAAGGGCGTAAGCTCCTCGACAGTCTCAACGTTGTGCGCATAGACGTCCAGGCCAGATCGCGCAACCAATGCCGCCATCTCCGTGTCACCTCGGAAGTCACCGGTCAAACACTCGACCAACATACTCGGCTTCTTCTGCTTGATTTTGATAACCGTCTCGGCGAAGTGACGTGCGCCGCCGTCTGCCAGATCGTCGCGGTCCACGCTAGTCAACACCACGTACCCCAAGCTCCAGCGGGAGATGGCCTCGGCGGTGTTCTCGGGTTCATGCGGGTCGAGCGGGGCAGGGTTACGGGATGTCTTCACACTGCAGAAGCGGCACCCGCGCGTGCAGGTATCGCCCATCAGCATGATTGTCGCTGTGGCGGAGGACTTGTCGCTGCCGCCCCAGCAATCGGAAATGTTGGGGCATCGGGCTTCCTCGCAGACTGTGTGCAGGTTCAATCCTCTCAGGTCCTTCTTCAGGCGCTGGAAGTTCTTTGAGTCTGGGATGGGAGTCTTCAGCCATTCGGGCAAACGAGTCATTTCCTTCTTGCGGCCGGCGGGACCGACAAGCGCGGTCTTAAGAGCGTAGGCTTCCGACGGGTCGAGAGGTTCATCTTTACCTCCTGAGACAAAGTCTGAAAATGAGGGTCCTGCATTCAGCTTATCCTGGAACTTTGTTGCTCGCCGCCGTGTGGTTCCTGGTGTGTTTGTGGCGGATGAGGAGTCCGTTGTGGCATAGCTTCGGCGGCCGATGGGAGCAATTACTGTCGAGCCTGGGGATATAGTTGTTCTAAAAGACGACAAGCGTGATAGACTTCTTGTTGAAGCTGCCATGATGTATGAGTGTATGTATGTGAAATCGGAGAAAGCTCGAACTGGAGTTTGTCTGGAATGGATCCCGCGGAAAAGTGTGACTAAGCAATTTCGACTCATCATGTCAGGCGGGAAAGTATGTCCACAATCTGATTGGACGTCTATGGGCAATGATATGACGTTCAAAGTTGAAATAATGCTTGGAATACTATAAGAAAAGTCTGCCTGATGCCGTCCCCTTTCCTAAGGTTGTATTTAAGAGACCACGATGTCTTTTTGTATGTTCTTTCCCCTTCCCAGGGTTATTGACGGGAAGATGAAAAGGCGTTGAGAACCCCAAAAAAGTGCAGTTCAACTTCCTATGTATGAGCGGAGACTTGGAGTACTGAGTGATTATGCCATTATTATTATTATGGTTGCTATGCTACTGAAACACTAACTATGGATGCTTGATCCCCGACGCACCAATTTACTAAACAAAGTTCCAAAGACCGCGCGATGCAAGGGTATGAGACAAAAGCAAAAAAGAATACGAAGAGAGAAAGACAACAGGAATTTAGCACAGGTAAACAGTATAAAGAGAACTCAATGATTAGAGCGAGTAGTGGTAGGGAGACAGATATGAAAGGAAATAACAAGGAGAGATGGTGAGACGGTAGGAAAGAGTCTTGGAGAAGAGAGTGCAGGCAAGAATTTCAGGAAAAGGAGAGATTGAAAAGAACGATAGACTTCAGTCAGGTGTAGCGGAAGAATAGGACTAATAGAGGCAAGGAAATGGTGGATGCAAAGAGGGATCATTGCTAAACAGTGGTTTCAAGCACTTGTGCGAGAACTTCAACAGCTGATTTCAAAGTAGGATCGGATCGGCCACAGATGGCGAACAGTAGGTTGTCCACGATTCGCTCAAGGTGTGTCTGGAGCTCCGTTCTGCGAGAGCTGAAAGTGGGGTCCTTACGCTTGCTAGCGGACCCAGATGGAAACTGGATTCCCAGTGTGGTATATGCTTTTTTTGAGACGCCGTCGATGGAGTGTGCCTCTTTCCGCGGAGACATCGGCGGCTTGGTTCGATGCATAGTTGATAGTGAATGAAGATAGTTTCGGGCGAGGAGGGCAGCACAGAGACAGTCGAGTAAGTTCTCTGTAACCTCGGGGAATATAGTTCGAAATGGCTGAATGAGAGCCTTCTCGTCATTTTTGCGAAGAAATACCATGACAGGGGATGCAAGGCGGAGCATATAGCGAGGAAAATCCTTGACAGAGTGTTCCAGCTCATCTAGGGTCCATTCATGATCGTCCAGCGTCCAGTCATGGTGCCATATGCGCGGTGTTTCATCCTCCTTTTCGGACACGATAGACTTCCTCCTTGGTGAGTGTGTTGTCAGTGGTGATGATGCCTTTGGGCTCACACTGCCTGATCTGATTTCAGGAAGTGGGCTTGTCTCGCGCTCGCCCTGCGCGGATTCAGGCTTTTCGCAGATGACCGTTGATCCAACACTGTCTGATGAGGTTAATGACCCTGGATCAGTATATGCATCATCATAGTCATCATCGGCTTTGCTATCATCATAGCTATCAAAAGAATAGCCGGAGTCGCGAGTTCCGTAACCACTATCGGAAATATCAAGTGGAGTGTCCGGGCTAAATACAGAAACTTCCTCTTGGCGCTGGTCCGGGGTCGTCGGTACAGTCTGCGGCAGCAAGCATGGCGGTGGAAGCAGTGGAAGTGATGGTGATGATTGTCGAGCAATGTCGACAAGTTTCGGTTTTGTCTTGCTAGCGACAACGAATCTCTTCAAGGGGGTTAGCTTTGAATGTTATTCCACAGCAATAAATTGGTATACTTACCACAGGTTCTTCAAGCGCCTTCGCTCCCGGAATAATATCCAGTTTTGGCATTGGGGGATCATTCTCGACAATCTGGAACTTGCGCCGATTGGTGAACTCCTTTGTAGCTGTACATTGGTCGTTCACCTTGTCAACCGGCACACCTTGGAGCCACCTTTCACAGTATGAGAAGTTACTCGGCACCCAGCTAGCTTCACTCGAGACTGTCGCAGTCCGAGGGCGTTGGGGTCGGGGTGAACTCCCAGGAACGAGGACATTCTCTATATGGACTGGATTCGGGGATGCTTTGGAAAGTGCAGGCTTCTTCGGAGATTGGGGTTGTGACTCCTGTTCTGTTCCTGACTCGCACTGGAGTACGAACTCTGAGTGGGCTTCATGAACATTCATTACATCTGTTCGCGGTCGATTTTTCCAATCTGGGGGACGGTACGCTGTATACTGTATTTTTTCGCCAGTTTCCAGGGTTGCAGTCGTCTTGGAAGCATCCAGTTGAGGAGTATCAGAGTCGTCCTTCTCGTGCTTTTCCTCACTTGACCGACCTGATCCATCCGAGGACTGCGAATCAAAATAAGACAACTCAGGACCCGTACTTGCCGGGCGTGATTCTGATATAGGAGGGCTGGGTAGAAGCCCGAATGCCTCCAAGCTCCCACAAGTCAGGTTTTGGTCAGAGCGCCATGTTCGTAATGTGTGATCGACCGGCGCTTTCAACGGCTTGTTTGGCTTTTCAGGAAAGCTGGGAGTAGGGCCATCGAGGGACGCCGGAGATGTCGGAAGCATCAATTGGAATGGTTCTTTCATTCTTCGAACTGAGCGGAAGGGCGAGATACAAGCTGGTCCCCGATCTGTTGGGCGCCGTGATGACGATGTCGAGAAGTCATGCGAATCTATCCGCGGCATCACTGGCGACGGTACAAATGATAATGAGGGCATCTGTCTGCTTCGCCTTCGGGGTACATATGTGGGCGACCATCGGCGCGGTGATGGGATGGGCTCGGCGATTGCCATCGCATCGTGGCTCATCGAGGACGAGCCTGAGCCCTGATTTTTTACATGCGTTTGGATCCGGGCCGGAAAACATGCATGGCTACGCATCTCTGTCGCACCAGAGTCCATATTGGACAATGGTATTCGTGGCTGAAAGTAGGAATCCTGGTCTGAAAGGTCGAAGAAAAACAGCAAAATGTGTTGCACAAGAGTAACCCAGATGAGATTGCAATCCAGCTTGTTTATTGTTGAAGTCAAAACAAATGGACCTCCGTCCCTGCAGGGGCTCGATATGTCCTTATACAGAAACTGTGGCGCTAGTCAGCTAATTTAAGGTGGGTATGGTCATCAGGCTGAAGTGCACATCCCTTGACAGGACTACAACCCTGCCATGAAAGCCGGAAAATGTTCAACGGGACGACTCCCCCTTCGAGCGTAAAAAAGAGGGTCCGTCGCTTAGCACGAACACTTGGAGTCAGGTTGTCATAGGCACGGGCCAGAGTAATAATAGTGGGAATGAGGTCACGTCGTCCTTGCATTCCAAAGAAGATGAGAAACCAGGACAACGATGGGCAACAATTGGCCCCAGATCTCAATCTCTCGGCCTGCGGGAGCCCGTCAACGTGGAGAGGCCCCATCCGTTGCCTCAACTCGTCATAGGTAGGTTCCGACTGGGCAGTTGGAATGAGACATTTGGGATGCAAGAAGGGGGAGAAGGGAGCCATAGCGAATCAGGCACTTGTGAAGGGCAACAGGATCAGCCAGAGGGTGTATTAAAGCGGGTCTTCATTGGATCTTGTGTCTCGTCGCAACAGCAATCCACCCCTTCTAGGCTATCCCTTGCATGCATCTGGTTCATACCGGTGTTGTTGTACATATCAGCATAATTTATGGAGGTTTGGATATAAATGCCTAGTGAGGGCTGAGATTCATCACCCCGGGCGCCCAATTTGATTTGGAAAAATCCGAGAAATAGCAATCATTTCGATTAATAAGACAGGCGCAAGATGATCCCTCATACTTTCGAAGCTCGGTTGACGCAAATGGGGCTGACTAAGTATGATAGATCGAACTGGCAGCGGGTCTAATATAAAACACGGCACAATTAGTTGATAGGTGCATTTGAAACAATCGCCATGTCTACTGATGAAGAAAGATCGGGGATATCTTTAGAAGGCTGCATTAGTTAGAAAGCCAAATTGGTTAGAAAGCCAACTTGGTGAAGATAGATCGATACATCACACTGTGAATGCCCAGAGGTTGGCAATCTTAGTCCAAACAGTGCAAACACATCCGTTATCAATCGATAGAGAAAAAAAAAAGCTCGGAGGAATGGCCAACTTCGAAACCAACCTCCCATACTTCATATGACAGCCTCATTCTTCCATTCCTGATGCTTTCCGAATCATTTGTGGCGTCGACGCTGTCATCCGCCAAATCTCCAGCAGCCTCACTCAGAGATGTTGGAGTCTGTGTCCACGAATTGCAGCCTTCGTCGATACTGCGATCGACTTTCAAGAAGAGCTCAACTTTGACCAATTGTCTGGCAGTCAGCCCCTCGCATATTTTCACGGCCCAAGCAGACAAAGCTGTCATTCACGTATACAATCGAGAGAAGGGTAACCAAGAAGGTGTTGTTCCATTTCCAGAGCGGATACGCAGCATTGCCGTCGCGGGGGGCAAGTATGGTGATGTCTTGGTTTTGGGCACCGAGGGTGGCCGATTAATTGTTTGGGAGGTATGTTAGGTCCGATCAATCGCCACAGCTTGCAATGTCATGCATCTAACAACTTTTTCAAGACATGCACAGGACGCCAAGTAGCCACAACGGCATCCCACTTGCAACCAGTCACCTCACTCGTCATCGACCCCACGTCCAACTTTATCCTGTCCGGCTCCGCTGATGCCAGTGTACATGTCTGGTCCTTGCCCGGCATCCTCTCGTTTTCGAAGCCCGCTCTTAGCGCGACTCGCCAACCCACGAACTCGCCTATCCGAACTTTCTCAAACCACCGCGCCGGTATCACCTCTCTTGCTGTAGGACATAGCAATGGCCGCTATAACATCGTCGTATCAACCGCAAAGGACAATACTGCGATTACATGGGACTATCATACCGGCCGTGTGCTGAGAACCTTCCTCCTTCCCTTATCTGCAACATCTGTAGCTCTAGACCCCGTCGACCGGGCTTTCTACGTGGGATATGAAGATGGCAGCGTGCAATCAGTAGACTTCTACCGGAGCCAGTCTGCGCAGCATCCTCTCCATGATCCTTCAGTACAATCGACACCTGCGCAGGTGTCCATGGAGGACCGATGGCTCCCTCCTTCGGCTGAAACAGGCTCAGTGAAGACAATCTCCCTTACATATGATGGCACCACGCTACTCTCTGGCCACGCGAATGGCAAGGTGCTTTCTTGGAATGTCGCCCGACGGAAGTACACATCAGCAGTTGCCGACTACACGCATCCTCTCACCAACCTGGTCATGCTCCCTCCGGGTGGCATCCCCCACCCTTCCTCGGATTTGAAGAGAAAGGCCCACACTATCGTCAAGCCGCGCCATGATAGTGGCCTTTCAGCCCCGAACCATGCCCCTGGCGCCGTTCCCGCAGAATATATGTTCCACACGCAGATCACCGCACCATCCGACTCCCGCAAACCAACCCAATTCTCTCAGGCGCTTACTCACTCCTCTTTCCCCACCTCGATGATTGAAGAAGGTCTTGCAGAACTCGCGGCATTCCGCCAGCCTGGCAATACAGAAGTTACTCGTGTTGCCTCCAGCACCGCGCCCGCCAGGGAAACCGCGGAAGACACAGCGGCCCGGGATTCACAGATCACCGAGCTAGAAAACGAGGTGTCTGTGCTCAAGAAGAAGGTGGCGGTGAATGAGACTGCTCGTCATAATGCGGACGACGAGGTTGTTCAGCTGCGCTCAGAACTCGCCAATCTGCAGGATTACATTAATGAGTTGCATGAGAAGCAGGAGGCCGCACAGCAGGAAAAGGTCCTGCGGCAAGCAAGGAAACAGGAACACGAGACGAAGAAACGGGAAGCTTGGCTCGCTGCAGAGAAGAAGGGTCGCAATGGTGATGCAGTCATTCAAAAGATGGACATTGATGGTGTTGTGACCAGTGACTCAGATGATCAGAGCGACGAATAAAAAAAGGCAGTAGATTTTTATTTGGCATTTCAATGGATCGGCGCAGGGTTTTGGATTAGTATATACTATATCATTTTGGAGCTTTCAGGTCAATAATAAAAATGTCCGCCATGTTCATGTCTATGCATACGAGTGCAATTCAATATCCCAAATGTTTTTCTCGTCTCGTTTTGAGACTTCCCTCATCGATTTCTTGGAGTAGACGAGCCATTAATCTTAAATGTGTGTTCTTGTCCAATGAAATTTCTCATCGGACAGTAGCTCAGGCCTATGTCCATCATCATCATCCGAGCTACACTGTTTCAATAACCATCTTATTCTAGAAACAAGGGCCTCGCATCTACAAAATGAGATAAAGTATATTTTGGAGGGGATGGTCCCATTTCCCAGTGGGTCGTGTTCACGAGGCAACGCCAAAGGGGGAACGGTAATGCAGGGCTCTCCCGGCAAGATGCGCAAGGATGGGGCCAATTGTCTCAGAGAAGCTCTGCAAGCTTCTGTCCTCATTTACCAAGGATATATCTCTATGGCAATTGGGATCTAGCAAGGACGCAGTCCTTGTATATCATCCAAGTTCTTATCCCGCTGCTAGCGCCGTTCCCCTTCTGTCGGATCTATACGCAGGGGGTCGATACACATGTATCTATACAGCTACCACATACGGAGACATTGAGCCCCGAGCACATGAGGAAGCTTTTGATCAATGTTCATTATGTTCGTAACGGCATAGAGCACTGCCGAACAGTGGAAAAGGAAACTGATGCCTCTGGATCTCCATTATTAAGGCTCGACCTCTTAACTTCCAACAGCACACTGCTCCCCACAAGACGAGACATATTCCGGAGAATCTCAGAAAATCTCAAGCCACGGCATGACCACATCCCTGTTCAAGAATCTCCCCTTCATCAATCTCTTTGATAATCTTAACCCCAGCACTAGTTCCAATGCGCTGCGCTCCAGCCTTAAGCATACGCAATAAATCCGCAGCAGTGCGTATACCACCACTAGCCTTGATCAAGCACGTGCACCCACACATACCCGCCGCAATACGCATCTGCGTAACATGCTCGACACTCGCGCCTCCATTCCAGCCGGTGCTAGTCTTGATATAGTCCACGCCAGCCATGCACGATACGATGGTGGCCGCGATAAGCTGATCCTTCTCAAGCTCAGACGCCTCTAAAATCGCCTTGAGTATAATAGGCGGCGGCGCTGCGTTGCGCACCGCACGAACGTCCTCATACACCTCCTTGTACCGGCCCTCTTTCAGCAGATTGTACCGGATCACCATGTCGAGTTCGGTGGCGCCCTGCGCCACGGCCTCTTTGGCCTCGCGCACTTTCTCGGCTGTTGCATGTGTGCCCTCCGGGAAGCCGACCACGCATGCGAGCGCTGTGTTGCTGCCTTTGACGTGGCTTGCTGCGCGGGCGACGTGCTCGAGTCGCACGCATACGGCGGCGAAGTCGTATTCAAGGGCTTCTTTGCACAGACTGTCGATCTGTGTCGGGTCCACTGGGGTCACTAGGAGGGTGTGGTCTATTGTGCGGTTGATTTGTGTTGGAATTGCCGGCTGCGAAAGTGAGCGTGTGGGCAGCTGCTTCTTCATGTTGGCTATCTTCTCCGCCCATTCGGCGTCTGTCGATGGGATTTCACTCATGCTGGGCGGTTTGTGGAGTAGTGTGCCTTCGGCTGGAGAGCACGCCGCCGAAGGAAGTAGTTGGGGATTACTTCTGGATATGTGTTTAGGTCTCCTTCTACACTTGGCATAGAGGGGAAGAGGGGATGTCACGTGGCGCTTCTGGGGATCATCATGACGACCCGTGATTCATATTGACACGGTGCGACCTTGGAAGAGGTGATGTGGCGCTAAGGGACTAGTCTGTGTGTGTGTCTCAAACTAACACTTTTGGTATATACTTGCGATGTGTCAAGTTCAATGGATGAGTATCAACCTGTAGTATATGTATATTTCGAAGGTTGTTGTAGCAAAGTTTACACTTCCACTGAATATCAAAAGTGCATTGCAGGATTCATCGGATATGACAAGTAACAAGCTTTCCCGGGCCAAAAAGGCAATAAACCGAAGGACCCTGAGACCCCACATCTTGGCCCATCTCCTAGCGGATTTTATCTCCTTGGGTTCTAGATTTGACTAGCGATTCAACTCGAATTGTTCGCTTATTGACAGCTCTTGCACTCCGGCCCGCGAACATCATCCACACGTCCCACGCGCCGCGGACCGAATCCCGGACGACCGCCGCCACCTCCACCACCACCACCTCCTCCTCCACCGTATGGGGTTGTGCTGCCGCCCCAACGAGAGCGAGTAGTATACTGATTGCTCTGGTTTTTGATGTTGAAAGAGGAGTTCTCGGCGGCGGCGTATGAATCGAGCTGAGCTAGGTCAGATTGATCCAGTCTTGGAATACGAAAGAGGGACAGGGCGAAACGAGAAGCAACATGCAAATAAGGTGTCGCGTATAATAACTATAATAACGCCTATAAGAGATACTTACCGATAAGAGTGTAGTGAAGTACAGGCCAAGGAAGATGTAAACGCTCTCGACAAAGCGGGTGAGCCGCACGTTGAACGGGGGGCTGTGGGCGTGCTGGTCAGCGCTTCAGGTCTCTAGCTGTTGCAGAAAAAGAGAAACTCACCTCTGAGCAGCCCTCCCGTTGGAGAAATAAACTGGCTTTGAGGGTCTGGCAGACATGTTTGTGGGGGACGATGGTTGTCAGAATTGAAGATGTGAAAGAGGTGGAGTGATCAACATGGCCGGGCCGGGGTCCACTAATTTATAGCCGCACCCTTTTCTTTTCCTCCAGCCAAGTCTACATCCCATAGTTATACATGTTACATACCAATAGTTTATGTGTTTCAAATATATCAATTTTTTTTTTCAAATAATGATATTCCTCAATGATCATGTATATCTCGTTTCTAGGGGTATCTGAATGCTGTCTATATACATTGCGCTCCACAATTTGCAACCATCACTCCGAAATATATATATATGTATAAAAATTTGCATCACATCACTGCTTTTCGTCCACCGACACAACAACCGCATCCACTTCGCTGCGGATATCATCCAGTCCATGGAAGCCCTCTTCAATCACCCATCGCTGACCTTGGGGATTGTGTAGCACGTGGCAACTGGCACCAACGACCAACAACCCTGGTGGTCGCGACCCGGCCTCTTCAAATGCTAAGCAGACGTGCCCTAAGGTCGAGCGAATGACACGCTGATCCGGGCACGATGCCCGCTCAACAATCGCACAGGGTGTCTCTTTAGGCCAGAGTGTGCGCGATTGCGAACCAGTTTCTTCGGCGGGGAACGTAGTGAGGGACTCTACAAGAGCAGAAAGTCGGTGAAGAGCCATAAGGAAGACCACAGTCTGAGTAGGTACGTAGGTAGGAGGGTCTGGAGCAGCTCCCTTTCTGCCGGTTCCTGTGCACACAAGGACCTGGTCGGAGACACCGCGGTGGGTTGCTGGGATATCGGCGAAGAGGGCAGCACTCATAGCGCTGGTAATGCCCGGCAACACAACCGGGGAATAGCCCTCCTTTCTGAAAAACTCGAACTCTTCCGCTCCACGTCCATAAAGATATGGGTCTCCCTGTTTCAATCGAAGGACTTGCCGTCCCTGCTTCAACGCTGCCAGACCCATCACGAGGAATTCTTCCTGCGCTTGGTCTGCGTTGCCAGGGAATTTGCGAGCGATGTGAACTTCGGTTCGGCGAGGAATCAAGTCCAGTACTGGGGCGGGGACGAGCTTGTCTGCGAGGATGATGTCGGCATTGTGGATTGCGTTGTAGGTGGCGCGGGTGAGTAGGTCTGGGTGACCGGGGCCAGAGCCTGCGAGGACGATTTTTCCTTTCTTTGAGGGCGTACCAAGACCATTTGTGCCATTTGTGGTGGCATTGCCAGATGTATAGGCCTCCAGGATGGCATCCATATCGGCATTGGTGATAGACACGAGCTTGCGGAGAGGCCAGTATTCACAGATCTGGGACAGCCAACGCACCCTCCTTGTTTTCGCGGCGGCAGCATCGCCTTCTGTGACCAAGTTGTTGAAGGTGTGTTTTTGGCCTATACTATCGTCGTCCTCTCTGTCAAATATGCCTTCTACTAGCCCAGCAGCATTGTCCTCTTCCCACAACCGCCTCCGCACTGCACCAAGTCTATCAATGGCCGTTCCAAGGTTTTGAGGTAGAAAAGCAGCAATCTCCCTCCGCAGCCGGGATGCAAGCTTGCACCCCCGGCCAGAAGTAGTGATTCCAATGTGAAGGGGGCCGTCTGAGTAGGTGGAAAGTAGGGTGAAGGAGCATAGTTCGGGGCCATCTGATACATTCACTGGGATTCTGAGGCGCTGGCAGAGCTTCGATATGTGTGGGCCTAGTAGGAAATGTGAGAAGGGTGGGCTGAGAACGGTACAAGCAGGTCATACTTAGTGAGTTGTTGCCACCCAAAGTCACAAAGACCAAGTCCACAATGTGATCAACCTCTTCTCTGCCCAGGGTTGTCAAGTCCTTATCTTGAAACTCACGACGAATCCATTGGGCAGAGCCATTGGCAATGTGTTCAGATAGAGTGAAATGCATCTCATCTGTCTCCGGTGCAATGATGATCGGCGTTGCACCGACCTCAAGGGTCCTCGCACATCGAGCGGCGGCAAGAGGGTTTGAACCGATAATCAAGTGGACTTGGGATTTGGTGTTCCACGCAGCCATCAATGGTGCGGATGAACTGGGATCGCATGATGCGTCCTTCATGGTGAAGTATAGTAGGATGAAATGTCAAGCCCCGCCAATGACTATCAGTATGAGATATGCCGGTTTTGAGAGGTATAGAGGAGACCAAATTGCGGAATGCTCTGGAGTTCCGAGGGTTCAAGAGAATTGACACTCGTATTTAACAAACAGAGCAGCCAATGGAGTGACTTTCTAGACTTCCGCGGAGAAAGCGGCGAATATCAAGTCTGAGTAAAAGCCCTGTCACGATTGGCGATAACGGGCGATAAGGATATCGAAGTGGGGGATGATCCTGGCACGATTGACAGGAAGCCGTAAGGTTTGAGTTGAGGGTGATCAAGAGTCAGACGAAAGGGGGTTTGAGGTCAATCTTATACCATTGACTCATACATCACGAATATAACAGACAAGCAACTGTTTCGAAAATTTTCTATACAACTTCATTGCCTAAAACGGTTAGAAGGCAATTGCGTGCTTAGTATCACGTGACCACAAATACCGGGGTAGGCCAGGGCATACAGTCAAATATAGTCAAACCCCGTTGAAATAGAAGGATTATTGGAGAGCAAATTCGATTTGAGATTAAAAAGGGTTCTAAAGTATGTATCTAAGATACATTGGTAGGGCTGTGGAAATTTACATCTCACAATTCCGCCCAATATGACATTCCTATAAAATTAAGAGTCAAGACATGTATTCATTGCCTTGCCCAGATAGCCTAGTGAGAACCACATAACACTTGTGCTGTAATAGTTATCAGCGCAGGAAGCGGCTACCCCTGGGTTCAACCCTCATCTTTGCCATAGTTATCAAAGGTGAGACAAGACCACAATGAAGCCTTGGACAGCTGATGATTTGTGGTCAGGACTGCTTGTAAGTCTTTGGCCGATGTGACCGCCCGTCACACCCCGTCGGCAGCAGAGCCTCCAGGTTGTAGAGGTGCCCCTTTGGGGCCTTTCTTTTTTGGTTTCTTTTTGATGCTTGTTTTGGTCTATCTTCACATCACTCTGGCGGTTTCGCGTTAGGTCACATGCACCTTCTATATCAACACCTTCTCTCGTGCTTTATCTTTAGATCGGTTATTCTTATACCAGTTGATGCCTTTGTTCCTATATTTGCTTTTTCAGCACGGTTCATCTCTTTTCTTGGTTTTATCTCATGATGCCCTTCGCCTCCCAAACTTCTGCTGTCTCCTCCCTATGAACTGAGACAACAACTCTGCGGCTCTCGCTATGATAGTCCTAGTAAGATACTGGCATTCTCACTGAATACCACATTACGCTTTAATTATTTAATCCAATCACTCTTTTGTTCCTTATCCTTTTAAACAATCTATGCGTAACTGCTTTCAGGTATGTGCTTGTCTACAACGTAGATATAGTTCGGGATCTGCTAGAAAGGACACTAATCCTAACTAGGTATAGCCTGTGTGGAAAGGCAGAGACGCCCGACCTCAAGGAAGACCACGATCTGATGAATCATATCCCGCTGCACTCAGGCTTACAATGTAGATTTGTATGATTTGTATGATTTGTAGTGTAAGATTATTGTTTTTTTGCCCAGGCTTCTGACAGTTGGTCAGATAGTGTTAGAAAACTGGCTTCGGCCTCTTATATTGGCTTCTATGGCAGATTTAATTTTGTGAACAGAAAAAATGGTGAGATTGTTGGCTCTGGCTTGAATGGTTATCTAGAAAAGACTGAACGATGCTACAATATTGTAGACAAGAGGACAACTGGAAGTACGGAGTAGAACGTCTAGGAAGACAAAGTGATGTTTCGGTCACGTGGGGCGGAGCTTCCAGCTCGTCAGGGCGCGCAACACCGGAGCTACAAGCATCATCTCCATCACCCTCTTCCATTACACGAATCTCACGTTGTCAAGCACAACAAACGTGTTTAAAGAAATTTCTTACCAACCCAACCTATTAATCTTTTAAATTGACTCCCCGGCTCCCCGGCTCCCCAGCCTTATTCGTCATCATGTCCGGCGGCCTGCTGAAGCCCGAGAAGGACTTCACCAAGGATGCCGACAAGCTCATCCCGGAGGCGGAAGATCTCGCAAAGGTACATCCAGACTATGTATCCGTATTAAAGCCGATGCTAACACATGTGGTTCTAGACCGATGTTCAGGGAGCAGTCGATAAGCTGCTGGGTCTGGAGAAGCAATCCAGACAGGTATGACGCCAGGTGCCATCCCTATTACCGATCCACCCAAACTAATCAAGATTCTCTTGTTCAGGCATCCGATCTTGCCACTACATCGCGACTCCTGATTGCCATTGTCACCATCAGCAAGAACTCCGGCGACTGGAACCTTCTGAACGACCAAGTGCTGCTCCTATCTAAGAAACATGCCCAACTCAAGCAGGCCACAACGAAGATGGTGCAGACGGTGATGAAATTCCTGGATGAGACACCCAGCCTGGAGGTCAAGATGTCCGTTATCGAAACTCTGCGCACAGTGACAGAGGGAAAGGTACGCTGAGCACCATTTGATCTTAACCGGAGTCGCGCTAATTATTGCAAAGATCTTTGTTGAAGTAGAGCGAGCCCGCGTTACCCGCATACTTTCAAATATCAAGAAGACTCAAGGTGATCTCACTTCGGCAGCAGACATCCTGTGTGAGTTGCAGGTGGAGACATTCGGGTCAATGACAAGACGGGAAAAGACAGAATTCATCCTGGAGCAGGTCTCTTTGTGCATTGAGCGCGGAGATTGGACACAGGCTCAGATTCTCAGCCGCAAGATCAACAAGCGGTACTTCAGCCGCAAGCCGAAGAAGTCGACTGAGCAGATCGAGACGCTCAAGAAGGAGGCAGAGGAGCGAGAGAAGACCCGTGGGCCTGATGAGCCACCTATGGAGGTGGATGACGATGTCACAGATCTCAAGCTTCGTTACTTCGAACAGCAGATTACCTTGGCCAACCACGATAGCAAATATCTCGAGGTTTGCAAGAACTACCGAGAAGTCCTGGACACAGAAGCAGTCGAAAACAACCCAGAGCACCTGCGTGCCGTAAGTAAACGTCCCATCTTAAAACACATGCCATCACTAACCCTACTATAGTCACTCGCCCGCATCGTGTACTACGTTGTCCTGTCTCCCTACGATAATGAACAATCCGACCTCTTACACCGCATCAAGCAAGACTCGCGGCTGTCACAAGTCCCCGAGGAATCCCGCCTGTTGAAGCTGTTCACTATCCCCGAGCTGATGCGCTGGCCTATGGTCGCCGAGCAGTTCGGCCCCCACCTGTGCAGCACAGACGTGTTCGACGCTGAAGCGAAGCACTCTACTGAGAACCAAGCAAACCAGAGGTGGCAAGCCCTGCGGAAGCGGGTCATTGAGCACAATGTCCGTGTGGTGGCCAAGTACTACACTCGCATCCAAATGGGCCGTCTGAATCAACTTTTGGATCTGACTGAGGAAGAGACGGAGAAGTACATTAGTGATCTGGTCACATTGAAGACCATCTACGCTAAAATCGACCGACCCGCACGGTTGGTCAGCTTTGCCAAACCTCGGGATGCCGATGACGTTCTGAACGAGTGGAGCAGTGACATGAAGAATCTGCTGGGTCTGCTCGAGCGGATCGACCATCTGATCACCAAGGAGGAGATGATGGCCCGTATCCAGCCCACTCGCAGTGACATGGGCAAGGCGCATTGAGCTGGTTTGAGATGAAAGCGTGTATGGGACTTGGGTGCGGGAATTACTGCCACCGCGTGTAAAATAATTCGCCGGTAGACCCATGAGTAGTGAAGTCGCAGCATTGACCTTTATATGACACATACACAACACACTCTCAGTCTCATAACAGTAGCAATCGTCGGGTCGTTATTCTCAAGGGAGTATATGTGCTACACGTAACGATGGTCTAGGAAATCTAATCTCATCTAGTAAAGATCTAGCTCTGTCTATATACAAAGTCCTCGCCCTTAAAATGGCAAATCCATATCGTTCACATCCTCTTCTACCTCCTTCCGCTTATCATTAGATCCATCACTGCGCTCCATCTGCTCCCGAATAAACCGCACAGCAGCATCAAGATACGGGCGCTGACTCGGCAAAAAGTGACCACCAGGATGCCAAACAACCAACCCCTTCTTCTCAGGCTCACCAGCACAAGCCTCAATCAAAGTTCGACTCCTCGCCTCGTCGACAAGAGCATCCAAAGATCCGAGCACATGTAACACAGGCGTCTGAATAGCAGGCTCCTCATAGAAAGCCCTGTACCGGGCCCCCGGTGCCCTGAACCCAGAGTAACAAATAGCAAACTTAAGCTGCGGATGCTGGAACTCCTCCTCGCCGAACGGCGCCGGAATCACAATCCCCGCCGCGCCATCAGTGCTAATATTTGAAAAGTGCTTGAATGACACCTTCCGGCCGGGCTCCAGCAGCGCCGCAACCATAGCGGCTAGTGCTGCACCCTGTGAGAACCCGATCACGCCATCGAAGGGGCCTTCTTCTTTCAGTGTGCGTGCTACAGCGGCGAACCCTTCTTCGAGGCCGGTGTACAGCGGCGGGTTCGCGGTATTGGAGCGCCGCCACCAGCCGTAGGATTCGATTTCGTTGTCTGGATTGCCTTCGGAGGAGGGCTCGTAGCCTGGGATATCGGAGGGCAGGAGGCGGATGGGGGCTGTTGGGTAGATGGCGGAGACTTCGTGGAGAGGGAAGGCTTTTTGGATGTGTTTTGTCAGGGCACGACTTTTCGCGTGGAAGAGGCTGCCGGATTGCGTATAGCCATGGAGCATAAGTAGTTTGAGCGGCTGCCGCGCCGAGGCTTGCGGGTTGGGAGCCATTGTTGCTAGAGGCTGGTTTTGGGTGGTTCTGAGTAAAAGGGATTTTAAGGGCTGGGAGGAGAGGGTGGTTTTGTACATTGGAGGGAAGAGGAGAAGAAAGTGACTCTTTTTCTTCCCCTCTCCGATGTTAGCACGATAAGATAGTAGGGCGGAGTGCGGAGTCCTATTTGGGAAATTCTGATCCTAAATAGCTTCGTTACATCAACAAACTTCCAATTTGAGTCTCAATTACTTCCATCCTCGAAATTATCACGTCAAACCTGCCATACCTGCCATCATGTCTGACACCAACCTCCAAGATCTCAATGCCAAGATGCAGGCTCTCATCGAGCATGTCTCCCCCACCTTTCAACCCCACTACACTCTGAACCCCTCAATCATCCACCTCATAGGAAAACACTGTATGTTGCTAATAAGTATGAACAGTGCCTTTGAATCCCACCCCCAGTGCAAGCCCCCTAACACACACCCAACTATCTTCTTCCTGTACGACTTCGTTCGCAATAGCCACAACCAGCTGAAAGCCGTCGACGCCGATAAGTACGCTGCTGGTGACAACGGTGCCAAGGCCGCTGTGAACGAGGTCGAAGGCCGTAATGCGTTTGCCAATATGCTCATCAATGACAAGTCTGGCAAGCTGTCCATGATGACCGGCGGTGATCCCTCTAACCCTGCTGATTTCGGTGCGGAGATCAAGAACAAGGCCCTCATTTTGACTCAGTAAAAAGTTTGATGCTCGGCTTTTCTATGCATTGTTATATATCCATTGAACGGGATGGGGAGACTGGGACAGGCTTGGTCTGGCTTTGTTCTGCTTGGTCTTCGGTTTCTATCTCTTTCTCTGAGTTACTGGCATCTTTTATCCAGTGACTGCATGTACACACGCAAATCTTATCATGACATATCCATATCTACGTACAAAGTTGGATGAAATTGGGGTTTCTGTTTCTTTGTGTTCTTCGGGCTTTGGTATTTCTTTTCTGAGGATGTAACACACGTCAGATCCCCGAAGCCGTATAGATTCTACAGGTGTTAGCTAGGATAGTACCAGACAAGACGACAAAGCATGTTTCATTCCAAAACCTGGTCAACTTGAAATCTAAAACAGAGGTCATCATCTATTTCCCCTTTAGTTATGCCAATCCATCTAAATCTTTCTAGAAAGTTTCTTATCGAAAGGGCTGCTGTATGGCTATAGACCGTGAGATTGACCTTGTTTAGATAGGCGATAGTTCTGCACCCCGCGCCTGATTTCCAGGACTACAAGTCGCTTTAATTTTGAGACCTAGATCTTCCTAGATTTTAATTCCCCAACATGCCCCCATCGAAACAACCATGTGAAGAAGAAGTAGACGGAGGGAGACAGGAAAGCGAGGCTATACTATACACCACCAGTCTAAATGTCGAACGTCTCTCTACAGACCCCAGAGATCCTCACTCGCAGGAACACGAATTAAGAGGCCCGGGATTGCATCCAGAGCAATACCAGAGACCTACCATATTTTCCGTGATAGGAGATAACAAATTGAAGAATAATAGTGCAGTAGGAGACAATCGATGCTAAGCTATAGGATCTACAAGTTGATAACAGGAATAACAATGTGCAGTGAGAGGTTCAGTGGAAAAATGACCTGGCCTGATGTGATTATCTGGTGTTGTGTGTGTTCATCTACCCCAGTCTAAGGCTGACTAGCACGCTATAGGAGGATTTGCTAACCAGGATTGACCACAAGGCGCAGTGAATGGACTCAATCACCCTTTCTATTACGCACTGACTCTTCATACCCAGTAGTTGGATGGTAAGGGCGATATAGATGCTTTATAGATGGGGTGAGCAGCCGACTCTCGCCTTTCGTAGACCCCACTAACCCTCTCAGCTAGATTATTGGGTCCCTTTGATCCACCTAGAACCTATCATCTCTTGGCATATTCACTAATAGAGCACCCAGCCTTCACTTACATAGCCACCCAAGGGTTGGCTTGGTAGTCAATAAACCAAACTAGCTTGCCGTTGTATTCTATCTGTTGCAAGTAACCGTGGTTCACTAACCCTAACACATTAGGGGTTATTGCGGTGTTGTTGATCTTTGACAATCTCACTTTTGATACACCCTATAGGCTTGATCAGGCTAATCGGAAATCATGAGAGTGGCATCCCTATTGGGTTTGTGAGAAATGCGAAGCTTGTCTTGTGGGTAGCCGTCACTAGCTTTAATCAGACTTGCAACTGATTTTTGTGGCCAGGTGAAGCTTGTTAGGATTGGCATCAAGTACATTGAAGTTAACCGTTGCGTAATTCTTGGATGGTGGAGAGATATAGTGTGTATCTATGGGTGGACGATAGATCCCATTCAGCCGATAGACTACTTGAGACTGCTTTTGAGCTGGATCCGTCGTCATACGACACATTGGATATGTTACTATGACAATCCATGTAATATAACGGCATCTAAGGTTCGACGGGACCTGTTGAGCTACGGTTATACGTCTACAAATGGCAGCCATCCAAGGTACAACCCATGATATAGAGTCAAGAACCCAATATACAGAAGTCGCAGATACATTTAATACATTGAACACAAGAAAGCAGAAAATCAGAACATAAAACAGAGCACAAAGTCAAGCAAGGTGCCTTTTTTGTGCCAGATATCCGGAACTCCCTTAGCAGAATGCTAGTTGCTTTTTTTCGAATGCTTTTTGGGGGTCGTTGACAGGGTCGGGGCATTCCATCTTCTATCTGTCATCACGCGCAAAGAAAACAAGAATTCAACGCTGAGATATTAATCATCACCGTGAAATGCAAAAGAAAGAACAAGCAATGGGTGGAAGAAAGGATGAGAAATGGGTCCCAAAAGGCCACATTCAAATTTTGTCTTCGTTCAAGAGGGGATCGAGCACACTTGATATAGTATGGAAAAAAGACCATATCACATCATCTGCAAATCGCAACCCCCTCACAAACCCCAACACCAGTCGAAAAAACAGTTTAAGGATAAAATTGTCCGTCCATGTGGTTCGGTAGGGGAAGGGTGATATTGAAAAAAGGGTTGTTTGGTATGTGACATTTTGAAGCCCGGTAGGAAGAGAGAAAGAGAGAAAGAGCCCAGTATATGGAACTGGGCCCAAATAGCAACTCTCTCTCCCTCAAACACCGAAAACCGAAGCCGAGACGATCAAAAAAAAAGGTAAGAAGAGGTCAACCCCGGGTTTTGGTATTTTCATCCTAATTTCTCCATGCTAATTCTCTCTTTGACGTTTCAACCGGAACATAACAAGAAAAAAAAGTTTTCATTCGTTTCTCGTTTACTTGCGGCGGAAAGAGCAGCCCTCGGTCAGACGGGCCTTACCACCGGTGGGCTGGCAGAGAACGGTCGAGCATCCGGCGCAGATGACGACGGTCTGGGCGTGCGAGAAGACGGTGGTGATGGTGAAGCAACCGGGGCACTTGACGTCCATGAAGAAGGAGCGGGGCTGGGGCACGAGGGTCTATAGACGGGAGAGATTCGATAATCAGTCATCATTGTTCCAACATTTCCATTTTCCAAAAACAAGATGCTATATCATTCCTGTTCGTTCGGTGCCTGTTCCCATTTGCTCCATGTTTATCATCAGAGGTCCAGGTCTAGGTCGAAGATCCAGGCTTCGCCCCTCGTCGGGTTCATATTTTCACATCTTTCGTGCTTTCGGGTCGATTGTTTCATACCTTAAGCTTGTGCTTACGGGCCTCGGCCTGGGGGGTGGGGTTGAGGAGATCGACCGCGAGAACCTATCGACAACATGTTAGCGTCGGTGGACGTTGAATTTTTGGAATCGATAATCCGTGTAGGTTTCCCATGTCCGTGTGTATCGCGTCGAACTGGGACCGAGTGGAAAATCAGGGCGAAAATGGGCTTACCATCTTGACGAGTGAAAGTCGATCAGCGAGATAGTTGATTAATGGCGCTGATGGCGATGGCCTTGTGTGATGCGGATGAGGTGGTCTTCCAAGAGAAGTCTGAAGGGATTTGGACCGGTTTGGGTGGAGGTAGGGCTTTGTGCCGCTTTGTGCCCTCGCTTGTCCTTATTCGGGAAGGCGGCGGACGTTCCACCAATCAAAGGCTGGTTATGTAAGCTACTGAGGTAAGCACAAGGTCAATCGCGGGTTCCGTGTGGAGACGTGGATTCCGCTGCGGGCAGGCAGTCAGGTGCTTCATTATTCTTTTACAACAATCTCAAAACAACGGCAATATTACATCTCTCATATTCTATTGCTAGAACGGCACTTCGAGCTAGTTGCTCTCTATCGAAGGGAAAACTAAATTATGTACTGGAAACGTCATTAGCCAGGCATCATGTTGTCCAACCTATTTTTTTGGTGTCAAGTGTCCGACTGATATCCGACTCTCTCACTTGGCTCAATTGAGCTGTCTCACCTGCGGCGATCGAGGTTGAACTACTCTTCATCCACAAGCCCACCAAACACCCCGGATTTCGCCAACAAGCCCTTTATTTGGTCTTCTTCGACACGTCGGTCTTGCGCTCGGTCTCCTCGACGAACGGGTACTTGATGGTGAGGCACCAGATATCGACGTAGTCGCATATCGTGGTGATAATGTCAAACTAGAGAAAATCAAGATCAGCAAATCGTCGCGCGCAGGGGAAAGATAAGGGGAAAGATAAGGGGAAAGATACCACGAAGCTACCGTACACGCCGACAGCCAGTCCCAATAACCCGAACGTGAATGCCACCTGCCCAACACCATACCCAAGCACAGGGGCGGACCACAAGCCGACTTGAGCGCCTGCGCTGTCCAAAACACCCAGAGCGAGCGGGTACAGCAGGGCATTTTGATAGGGGAAACTCGTCTGAGTGAGGTGGCCGATGATAATGCGTCCAACAGAGTAGGCATTGATGACACTCACAAACAGCCCGAAGGGAATGGTGTAGTTTTCCAAAATCACCGGCTGCAGGTACAGGTAGGTGGGAATGAGAGTCCAGATAACCGCCAAGGGTAGGAGGCCATAGAGCGGCGAGAAGGGGTCCTGGCCTCGCTCGCGACGCACCTTCATGACGTTCATGATACTTGAGCCGATGGCGAAGCAGAGCATGAGGGAGCCATACCCAAGATACCAATACGTGAAGGGTAGGTTGTATACCTGGCTTGGGAGGAAGCTAGGCTTCGGCACGCCGAAGGTCTCTAGCATGGGCTGGTGCCAGAAGCTGCCGCCGCCCATGAAGGCGGTCAAAATGTAGACGAGGCAGATGGTGAGGATACCCTCGACAGGACCGGAGATCACGCCCAATGTGAGGATTTGTGTGTAGTACTCATCCCATGTTTGGACGTAGAAGGTCATCGTTGCTGCGATCGATTGTTAGAGGCCATTTATGTGTGGAAGGACATGGGAAGACTGGGCTTACAGCCGAATAGAGCGATGAAGGTCATCCAGGACTGGCCCATGTTCATTGCCGCTGCGAAGACCAAGACGCTGAGACCGGTGTTGCATGCGTCGACACCTAGTAACGTAGAATCCAACAATTAGCAATCCATACACTTTAGCTATTTTCACACTATCTTCGGGAACTCACTGTGATCAAAGAGCTCGCCCAGTGGGCCACTCTGTCTCGTCCTCCGTCTAAAGCACAGCCAGTATCAGTAACGTGTCCCTCAACAGTCCGACAGAACCGTGGAAAAGTGTAGACATACGCCTGCATGCCATCTACAGCATCGAATGTCTGGTACAGGAACAAGCCAATCGCACAACTGGCATATACCCAGGGCGGGCAGTCCGTATCCAAGTTCGGGTTGTACCACATAACGGTGAGGAAATTAATTACCACGAACATGAATCCGCTGAGGGTAATCTATCGAAGCGAGGGGTTAGGATCTTTTCTTATACTCCAAAAATTCTAAACAATGTCGCATGGGCAAGACTTACGGCATTGGGTCTTTAGATGCGCAAAAAGAGAGTCAGCCATATTGCGCTGTGTATAGATTCTGGAATAGGAGGGCAGAAGACGAAAGAACATATTCGTCTCAGTATGCAAAAAAGGGCACCAGCACGAGGATGTATACCCATACACACAAAGTCCAGGCAACAAAAGCAGGGAGAGGAAGTATACTCACGCCATCCCCATGGGGAAGCAACGAATCACGCATTTGTTGTAGAACGGCTTCAAGATATACCGACTGACAAGCGAGTGGTCGACTCCAACATATTTGTAGTTCTTAAGATTCGCCAATTCGTGTTGCCGGATGTACACCATTCTCTTGGTTGTTTTGCGCGTCTGTGAACGCGCGAGTGTCTATTGTCTGGGTTCTTCGTTCTAGGCACGAGGCATATATTTGATTGAATTATCGCGTTGCAGTTTTCGCAATTAAATGCGCGCGCGGTTCGGGGACTTCTTCGAGTTGTAGGGGCGCAATTATTAAAGTCGAGAGGTAATAATGAACGATATCGCCGAAGGTATCGCCGGGGAAGGGCAATAGGAAACAAAGGGTGGAAAGAAAAGATGAAAAGAAGAGAAGAAAAGAAGAAGATCGGGGCTCCGTTAGGGAGGAACAGCCGTAGACACGGGTCTATAGGGGTTTGATATTAAAGATCGGCGTTAAAGAGAGAAAGAGGCCACTTGGTCCCGATCTTTTGTTGACTTTTTTTTTTCTGCCGGCGGAGAGAAGTCATGAGGTCTTAGATTAGATCAAGATGTTCATCTTTACTAGTGTTGTATATGAATGTGTATACATGGAGGAATTTAACTACAGACTTATTCGTCCTTGTCAGCTCGGCAATTCATGTGCAGGTCGATATTCAACCAACACGTCTACCCAAGCGATCTAAGCGTTGCTGAAATGCCTCAAAAGTGTTGAGATGAGCAAAAAGTGGGGTTATCCGAGGGCACGAAGGTTCCAAGGTTGGACATCCAAGCTCAACGAATAATATTGGGAAAGCGAGTCTGTAACTAATAAGAGGTTTGATGTTTGACTAATGGAATTGACACATGGTTAATGCCTAGGTACACAATACAGAGTCGGATGCAAAGGGCCTAGTATCCCCATAACATGCATCCCGATAGAAAGGAAATAAGGGTATGGGGTAATAGCGAGACCAATCTCGGTCAATACACCTCGCGACGTCGTCATTCAAACAACGAAGATTCCTTGGACACGCCAAGATCCGGGCATAGGCCAAGGGAAAACATTTCAGCTGGCTCTCACAATTTAGCCGACAGGGCTCCAGGGCATCGGGACAAGAATCCGACTCTTCATGGTCTGGATCAAGGGAACAGTTTTGTGAACTGTCTCGGCCCAGCCTTCGATGCCCCACGACTGCTCGCGGCAGATCTGGCGCTCCTCCAAGTTGGCAAACTGCCACAGGTGGTGCACTGTGTTTAATTCACCGATTTGCACAAACCATGCGCCTACGCCCTCCATCACCTCGCGACGAGCTCTAAGGCCACGACGCCAATGTGTCTCCCACTCCAGGAGATTGCCCGGGTGTAGTGTGTACGACCGAAGCTCAAACAGTCCACCGAGACGGCGAGGCGGGGTCGTGGGCCAGAACGAGAACTCCTGCATTAACGAAGTCTTCTTGCTGTTAATCAGACTCTTGAGTTTGCGATCAAAGTCATGGAACTCTGGGTGTTCCGAGATGGTGTGAAGGGAGTCGTGGTAGCCTTCATAGCGCTGGTATTCCCAGATGTGGACTATTCAAGCAAGGACAAGAGTCAGCTTACAGAAAACGGTTGGGTCATTTGATCAAAATTTACCGAAGGTATCATTGTCGCCCACTTGCGTCCGCCAGCTGCCCACCAAGTTGACACGGTTTTGCTCGACACCTGCCATGCGGGGGTACCACTGGCCCACCAGGTCTACATATTCATCAACCTTGTCGGGCTTCACATCGTGCATAACGATCGAATGGACGTATTTGCCGCGTGCTAGGACTTGTGAGAAGGAGCGCTCCATATCCTTGTCAAAATGTTGGCCCTCCTTGGTGCCGTATATGAGCGAGGACAAAGGGCCACGTTTGGCCGCAGCTTCTTGTTGCTGGTCATTTCCTAGATAGCGGTGCGTTGAGAGTGAGCTCAGTCCTTTCTGGTCAAGCGTCATGGCAGCATCGAAAGTAGGGCGGATACGATCATGGCTGCTCGCATTGCTCACCTGTGGAGCAGTGGGAGCGTACTCACGGGAAGGGAAAGATGAAGAAGCATTGACAGACTGACTCTCTTGCTGTTCTCTTATCAAACGAGCCTGTTCCAAGTTCTCGCGGAACTGCTTTCGCCGTCTGAGGTACTCCTCAGTCGACTGGGCTGTAACATCTCGAATGGAGGGAGAACGATAGGCCACGGCTGACGAGCTGAAGGGTCGCAAGAGTGAGTTCACCGATCGGGCTGAGCGGGCTGCGCGTGGACCCAACATGATGGTATGTGGAAAAATCAAGGGACAGAGAATGCGCTTGACAATGATGGATCCAAAGTTGACAAGCCAGGGAAGTATGTATGAAATAGAATCAAGGGAGTGGGAAGAAGAGGAGAGAGAAGTGAGAGAGGTGAAGATGGTAGAAAGTGAAGAGGGGGGGAGTGGGGAGGTAAGTGCAGGGATCAGGCTGGAGTTGCAGGGGAAAGGGTAAGTTGAAGAAGGGGGCGATGATCGGGGGATGTGTGTACCGATCGGATCGGAGAGTATAAGAATGTCCAGTACCAGTAGGTAACAACGGTTATGGAGTACCAGACGGTAGAATTTATCCAGTCACTGCGAATTGATTACAATATGGAATACTCCGAGTACAATGTCAGATGCTGCACATGTGTTGACTTTTGTTAACGGTAAGCTCTTATGTGCGGGGAAGGAGCTTCCCCGACTTCTTGGTATGGAGTAATAGTGACGGGCTGTGCTGGTACCACTTGCCCAAGTTTACAGCTAATCTCACACTAAAAGTGGGTAATGATGACATCGCCGAGATGTACTCGATACCATTGGGCTTCTGCAACCATACTTGGGATAGCGTATATCGCCACTTATTATAGGCTAGTACTATAGAGCTGGGGAGTACTCCGTACGGAGTAGAGACACGGCTGTTTTCTTGTACTCGACACATGCAAATAATCGTGCAATAATAATACAACAGCCGACATATCTGCCACCATGACGTTATCTGGGGTTGTCTCCACGCTCTTGTACATCACTTCTAATATGTGTGTGTATTAAGGGACTTGTCTGGAGCGTTCTGTCCTGTATCCAGCAAAAGAATGAGTCTAAAATAAGAAATTGCCGTAAATCGGAGCATAGGCTGCAAGTAATATAGACTACCAAGATAGAAATCCATACAACGTTGAAGTGATGACGTTGTTGGATAAATAGCTCCTCAGCCCGTTGGATAATTGGATAACGGGACACCGCCCCCGGGCAGATCTTGACCCTCTTCTCCCGAGGTCCTTAACTTCATTATTACTATTTTGGTGCTCAAATCTTAAGAACATGGCCGAATCCGTTAACCCCCCGCTGTCTTACGAGGCATCTGCAACCACCACTCATCCCCATGTCGCTACCTCGTTGCCATCCGAGGTCATCTCGTGTCTCAAGAACTCCCGCTTCGTAAGTACAACGCCATTGCACAGATAACCAGCCCACCAAACTGACATCCTATTGCCCCAATCAAGCTGCACCTGGCAACATGCGATGACAAAACACCTCACATCTCATTGATGTCCTACACCTATCTCCCCTCGACCCCATTCGACCCGCACCCCACCATCATCATGACCACCAACCCCGCATCGCGGAAAACAAACCATCTGTTGTCCAACCCGCGAGTCTCCCTGCTGGTCCACGACTGGGTGTCGCATCGCCCACCGACCCGGGCCTCGACCCAAGGTGAACGCGACGGCTCCCCACCACCCGCTGCTACCCGCTCGTCTCTTGCTAGCCTGCTGCTCAACCTGAACACCAGCGCGCTTTCCAGCATCTCGACTACTATTACCGGTGAGGCCCGGTTCTTGAATTCTGGTTCGGAGGAGGAATCGTGGTGCAAGGCTCGCCACTTGGAGAATAATACTTTCGAAGAGGAGGAGATCAACCTCTTCGGCCAGCAGCAGCAACAGGATCCCAATGCCAGACGGCCTAGCGTTTCCATCGATACTGATGTGCAGGTCGTCACTGTAAGAGTGACTGAGGGTCGTATTGCGGATTGGAAGGGTGGCGTGCGTGACTGGGTTCTGCTTCCTGCTGAGCAGCAAGACTCTGGGCTGGTCAATGGCGTGGCCTCTTCATAGTTGTCGTCGATATGCCTCGGTTTCCACTTAAAATGCAAGGAATTAGTGTAAAGAAATGGACTTATTCTTCCTACCGCATTGGCACTACGTCCCTGACCAACTCAGATATTATAATTTGGCTATTTGATCTAGAGAATGATGCGCCAGTGTATGACTCCCTTGGGATGATATGTCTAAAATTGCCAACTTCCCAAAAGCTTTGGGCTTGCATGATTGCATAGAAACCACAGAAATAAAATCAACACGAATAGCTACAGATACTAAACTCAAAGTAGCCAGTGTTGAATGCACGCAGACAGAAATCCGCCACTTATCAAACCTTATCTGAGCGAGCTTGCAGCTTCTCCGCAACAACCGACCTCGTACTCCGTGGAAAACCTCTTTCCCACCACGTTACAATGCGCTGAAAGATCCAATCCTTCCATATACACCCAATACCTCAACTATATCCCACCATCGACAGCATCACCCAAAATGAGACTCGCACACCTCCACCTCCCCCATACAACGCCCTTCAGCCGGGTCTCGCACCTCCAACAAGCCCTCACAACCCGCCTCCTCACGCACAAAAAGCTCACCTCTCCGGGCTCAATATCCTCACAAGAGCCAAGCAATCCAAATGCCACTTTAGCCAAAACCTCACTCCCACCCCCAGACCCAACGATCATAACCTTCACCCCAAACCCCGTCTACACCACCGGCCGTCGCGACCTCCCACCTTCAAACACAAGCCCACCCTCTACGACAAATCCCATTCTTTCCCTCCCTCCAGCCCTCGAACCAATCCGCTCTCTCTTAACCCCACATGCCACCCAACCCGCAAAGGCAGAGTACCACCCGACTCTCCGCGGTGGACAGACAACCTACCATGGGCCAGGCCAGATGGTTGCGTATACGATCCTAGATCTCAAACGACTTGGCCTAACGCCCCGGTGCCACATCCGTGTTCTGGAGAATAGTGTCATCGACCTACTGAAGAGCTACGGGGTGGAGGGGTTTACGACAGAAGATCCGGGTGTGTGGGTGAAGCCCATCGCCGGACCAGGATCAGGACCAGGATTGCAACCGAGGAAGATCACGGCCGTGGGTGTGCATCTGCGACGCAATATCAGCAGCTTTGGAATCGGGCTGAATGTTACGGATGAGCCAATGTGGTTCTTCAAGCAGATTGTCGCTTGTGGGCTGGAGGGCAAGGAGGCGACTAGTCTGCAGGGTGTAGGGGTTCCGGGATTGGAGGTTGGGGATGTTGCTGCTGCGTTTGTGGAGAAGTTTGTTAGTCGGGTTAATGCGGATTTTGCATGTGGGGAGAATTCGCATGGCGAGAGGATTGATGAGGTTTATCGGGTTAGGGAGGAGGATTTGTTGAATGATGTCTAGTATGGAGCTTGTGCTTGCGGAATCTCTGCTCAGATGATGCGGGGTTTGTATTATTAGTGTTAGTTTATGTTGCTTGCTTGTTTTATGCTGTTCCATAGCTCAGCTGTCAAGCTTGTACCACCTATATGTATGATGATGTATGAACCGTAGCTGGTAGTTTAGATAGATCGCTGTGCTTGGTGACTTGACTGGATGGTCTGGATCATGACGAGGATGCAATGTAAGGAACCCAATGAGGAAATGCATGTTGTACATGGTTGTGTTGATAATGTAGTCACAATGCAAAATTAGGCCACATAGGTGAGCGAAAATAAAAGATGGAGAAACACAAAGCGCAGCCCTAGAGAGCCTTGAAAGTTATCAACTTAAATGAGAAAATATTACAGGCAGAAAAGCAACCTACGATCAAGTATCTTTTCACTAAACATTGGTGACAACACACCTCATCTGAAGTATCCTTAGGGCAGCGAAATAAGGCAGTAACAAGATGGCCGATAACTTTGAATTTACTGAAGAAGACGATATTAGAACAATAATATACCAAAAAGACTCCGCAAAATCCAATGAAAATTATATCCAGATATCATATTTAGGAGTCAAAAAACCAACCTCGCCGAAATGCTCGGAATACAAAGACACGGAGGTATGCAACCATGCAATCAACATAGACCGATTTCTATGCGGTCTGAATGAAGCAGACATAGTCTGCCCCAGAGAGGAAGAAGAAAAAAATTGAAAGCAAGCTCAAAACACCGAATGCATGGGGGAATCAACAAATCCAGTCGGGAGAAACGTCGAAAGAAATAAAAGGAAAAGAGGGCGAAGAAAGGGGGGAAAGATAATGGGGACCTTCTAAGCATGAATATCCAGCAAGTAAACGAATGCCAATATTACGGACATAGAGGGTTAACATGTGTGTCAGCAATGGATCGCAAGGAATCACCTCACAGAATAATGCACTGAGAACCGGAGGACGAGCCACCACCTGCATTAACCTCGAGGGCAACCTTAGCAGCCTCATAGAAACTTTCTCTAATGCCACGATTTTGGACCGCAGAGCATTCTGGAAATAATGTGAGCTGTGGAATCAGATATAGATGAATCGAAGAGGACCCCACCCAGGTACTTCACGGCGCCAATCTCCTTTGCCTTCGCTAGACCCTGGTCGAAGCTAATGGCATTGGGGTTATCGTTCATGTCTTCATCCTTGCGCAGATCGCACTTGAGTGCAGTCAGGACCACGCGCACACCCGGGCAATTTTCGTTAATCTCGGCGATCCATTTTGACGAGACATTCTCGAAGGAGTCAGGGCTGTCGACCTATTTATCAGAACTTGTTAGTTTACATGCTGTGGTGTCTGAGAGGCGTGCGTTGCGCCTACACTGAAGCAGAGCATGAGTACATGTGTGTCCTCGTAGGACAGCGCACGTAGTCGGTCGAACTCTTCTTGGCCAGCGGTATCCCATAGCGAGAGCTCCACATGTATGTTGTCGACGAAGATATCTAGGGGGCATGTGAGTTTCGGGGATCGTAGTCCGAGGAGCGGAAGGGAGGTAATAATGTACCGTGCACGTAGTTCTCTATATTCCTCCGAGGTTAGCAATGCAGCTTCCAGGAATTGCATCCAAACTTCGGGGGTAATGCGCGCATACCAAAGACCGTAGGCTCGCTGGACACACACAATAACCGGAGTCAGTAACCTGTATCCAAAGGTATGCTCCGAAGTTGGTAGGGTTTCTTACTAGACCGTCGGGAAGAATCTAGTAAAAGTCCATTAGCTATGCTGTCATTTATCGGAGACAGGTGAGGGGAAGATTGCGCACCCACGAGTAAACACATTCAGCGCAGATGTCTTGCCGCAGGCACCATCGCCTCTGAAATAATGTCAGACCAATCGCCAATAATTAGCAGAGTAATTCCGATCAAAACTAACAGCAGCACCATCTTGCGCTGGACCACCTTCTGTCGGCCGCACAGCTGCATTGCGCAAAGTGATTCAGGAGACTCGGAGTAAGGAGATAAGGAGGCAATGGACAGTATGTCCAGGTATTATGTGTTGGTTCGTGAAGGGGTAATCGTATAAGAGTTCGGAACAATTATGTGACAGTGGAAGAACGAGGTTGTTGTCGGGGGAAGATTCCAGGACTGGCTGAGTCGATGACATCGCGCACTGAAGGGCTGGATGGATCGGCGAATAGCGTCAGCCCCCTTCTGGTCCACCTAAGAGTTTTTTTTTAACCTTTTGATAATTTGGCTGTTAAATTAAATCCATTTTAGACTGTCTTATACTGTGTGGTTTGTTTTGCACGTTCCTGGATGTCTTAGGTATTGGGCCGCTATAGTCCGGCCTTCCTATAAGGAATCGACAATAAGAAAGACTATGAATTCATACCTAGTCTCTTCTTGCTCTTTTTTACACAACTATACCTTTGGCTTTCTTTCTTTCTACATACTAAAGCTCATATTTAGCTTTTAATATGCGGATAGCTAAGTAGGACCGCAATAATCAACATACCAAGCCCCTGACAGATGATAAAGCTTATGGGATGGAAATATTTAGGTGGAACTTTTAATTTCCTTTCTGCTGTCGTGGCCTAAGTTACCGACATTAGGTCGTCTGCTTGGAATAATTCATATACAATATAAAAAAAATGTATGGAGTAAATTATAGGCATTTGAACAGTCCTCCATACAACATAAGTACACAGCCTTGCCTTCACATAGGCGGTAATTTGATGGAGTGGAAGAAAAAGAATAACAATTCAAGTCCAGCATTGAATAAGCGTAGGCTTGTCCAACAATAATTATTCAAAATAAACCAAATTGATATTGTTGGTATTTAAACATACAACAATGCACACTGTACAATGTACAATGTAGTTCCATGTCAGTGCTCTCCTCACGATAGTCAAGGCGGAAGCTGGCAGCTGTTATCTAACCCAGCTTCTCCAACACTCCAAACCCCACCACTTTGCGACCCTCTCTATCCTAACCACACTTCTTCTGTTTTTGGAATATTACACGCCCAAGATGTCTGACGATGATGATTTCATGCAGGATTCTGGGGATGAGGAGTATCGGTCCCTTGTTCACTTTACCTTCCAGACCGAGCTGACCGTTAAAATCGCAGTTACGACTTCGAATATGAGGATGCCGACGACGACGATTCCGGTGACATCGGAATCGAGAACAAATACTACAATGCCAAGCAGATCAAGGTCGACAATCCCGAAGAGGCAGTGGACGAGTTCCTAGGCATACCGCCCATGGAACAAGACAAAAGCGACTGGTAATTTGTTGGCTCCTAGGCTTGTCGCAACGACTAGTGCTAACTATGAAAAAATAGGGGATTCAAAGGTCTGAAGCAGGCTATCAAGTTGGAATTCAAGCTTGGGCGATACAGCGATGTAAGCTCATGTTCCAAAAGCTGATCTAGCTATCCGGATACTGACACCCATCTCTTCATTAGACCGTCGCACACTACCGGGAACTGCTCACATACGTTAAATCTGCTGTGACACGAAACTATTCCGAGAAATCGATCAACAATATGCTCGACTTCATTGAGAAAGGGTCAGATAACGCAGAGGCGTACCAATGCATGGAGGAATTCTACTCTTTGACCCTCGAATCATTCCAAAACACAAACAATGAGCGCCTTTGGCTGAAGACAAATATCAAACTGGCTCGTCTGTGGCTGGAGCGAAAGCAATACAGCCAGCTGGGCAAGAAGATGCGGGAATTGCACCGGGCATGCCAACGAGAAGACGGATCGGACGACACTAGCAAAGGAACATACCTACTCGAACTCTACGCCCTTGAGATCCAGATGTCCGCAGAAACGAAGAATAACAAACGACTGAAGGCCTTGTACCAGCGCGCGCTCCGCGTGCGGTCGGCAGTGCCCCATCCCAAAATTATGGGCATTATCCGTGAATGTGGGGGCAAGATGCACATGAGCGAAGAGAACTGGAAGGAGGCACAAAGTGATTTCTTCGAGTCGTTCCGAAATTACGACGAGGCGGGTTCCATGCAACGAATCCAGGTTCTCAAATACCTTGTCTTAACGACCATGCTTATGAAGTCCGACATCAACCCCTTCGATTCTCAGGAAACCAAGCCATACAAGAATGATCCCCGCATTTCAGCGATGACCGACCTGGTGGATGCCTTCCAGCGGGATGACATCCATGCATACGAGGACGTGCTGAGCAAACATCCGGACGTCTTGGCTGACCCCTTCATTGCAGAGAACATCGACGAGGTTAGCCGCAACATGCGTACCAAGGCCGTTCTGAAATTGATTGCGCCGTATACTCGGTTTTCGCTGCAATTTATTTCCAAACACATCAAGGTCTCTGTACCAGAGGTGTTGGATATTCTCAGTTTCCTCATCCTTGACAAGAAGCTCAATGCCAAGATTGACCAGGATAATGGGACGGTGGTAGTGGAGAGTGCGAGTGACGTGGAGCGGCTGCGAGCTGTGGGAGAGTGGAGCTCCGCGCTGCGCACACTCTGGCAAACAACTTTGAACGGTGAGGGGTTGCGGGCAAACGAACCG
The DNA here is from genome assembly GCA_928213465.1 of Penicillium sclerotigenum. NCBI lineage: Eukaryota > Fungi > Ascomycota > Eurotiomycetes > Eurotiales > Aspergillaceae > Penicillium > Penicillium sclerotigenum. The sequence continues at coordinate 129,558 of CAKMRK010000938.1, read as the reverse complement.
TCTCAGGGCTCCATTTTCCAGTCGAGTCTTGGAGACGAGGGTTTGCGATCGGGCCCCCGTGCACGTAAGGATGGCCGAGGCAAAATGCCAGCCAAATGGTTGTTCTAGGCTGTCCTTTTGAAGCGGTTGCAAAGGACTTTTTAAGCGCCCTCCCTCCACGTGTGCATGTCCGAGCCGCGTGGGAAATAAAAAGAAAGAGCTCACACCGTTCTTTGTTCTTTGGGTTGGGCTCACTAGCGAACAGGAAGAATTCAGACCCGCTATTTAGAGTTGGGTCTGACAGCGCTAAAATCACGATAAGATGAACTCTTTTATGTTTCTATACCTCTTTTTTTTTATAGTGGATGTGGATGTAGTGGATGGGTAGAATGTAAGATGTAATATTGTACTCCGTAGACTAATACAACTGCCAAGATGAAAATCCTCCCGCAAGGTCCACTTGGGTGTATGTAGCTATAGTCGCATGTAAGGGAAGCTTAACCTTGTGAAATGTATACTCTTTCTACCTAATAACAGGCATTACAATTTGGGGGGAAAAAAGGTCACAAAGGAGAAAAAAAAAAGCAATAGGGGACTAGGGACCAAAGACATGTGAACACATTTCCTTATCTTAGGATTGCATGATGTGCATCAGGTACGGGGGGGCCTGGTGCCTTTCTGCCGAGGTCTTTCCGATTTCTTAGAACCATGTCGAATCATGTCGGATCCGACGTTGGATATCGAATCTTGACCAGCATCAGAGCTCTAGGTATATGCGCCTAGGCCGGTGGTAATCACACAAAGAAACCCAACCCTGGAGAAATTCTTGGCCTATCACGAATATCCGAGCACCAGGTCGGGTGATTTGACGACATTGAACCTTTATCACAAAACCCTAACCAACATCACTGAAGTAAAATGGGTAAACTGGGTATTAGAAAAGAAAGAAAAAAACAAAAGAAAAAAAATTAAAGTAAGTAATATCACCATCGCCCCGAAAATAACGAAAAGAAAAAAAAACAAAAGAAAACAAAAAGCAAAAAAAGCAAATGCCGTCTGCATCAAATCGGGGGGGCTGCACCAATCATGACGGGGCCAACATCAAACGAAGTATCCCAGTCCTCAGCCTTGGAGATTTCCCAAACCCCGCTTTGACCTTTTACCCTTGATATGTATCTTTTGCTTTTGCTTTGGTTTAGGTCCTTTTTCTTCCCTGTTGTAGGCCTAGTTAGGAGAGTCCGTGGTTAATATGCAGCTCCGATTAGTCCGAGTAGTCAATTGGAGGGTATGAACGTATGAGCGTATGAGGGTATGGGTGTGGGGTGATAATAGGGGATTTGCTAGTTAATCCAACACATACACCTGGTCAATAGTATAATCAATATGCATATGTATGTTGTATAAAAAGATAAAGAATGGAACATACGTATCCCATATTTTTTTTTTAATTCCTTAATTCCTTTTAATTTTGATATACAACATAACTCAAGGGGTTTGTGGGGTAGACGGGGGATTGTACTCCCAATGTACAACTTCAAGTCTTCAAGTACAACCTATGTACAACCGTAAGGACATACTACATTTATGATAAAAAAAAAAGGGAGAGTAAAAAAAAAGAAGGGCAATTAGAGGGGAAAAAATAGAAAGAGCGTTTACGCGAGATGTTTGTGTTGTTCGATCAGCATCTTCAGACATCTGTATGAAGAGGTAAGGGCACGGTGCATCGTTACTTCATATGTGCTTTTTTCTTTTTTTTTTCTATTCTTTTTCTTTTTTTTTGATAGTTTTATTTTCTATCTTTTTCTTCTTTTTCTTCTTTTTCTTCTTTTTCTTCTTTTTCTATCTTTTTCTTTTTCTTTAATTTCAATATTATGGTTTCCTTATAGTTTCCATATAGGGAAGACAAACCAGTTGAATTTCCGCTACTTTTTTTTCTTTTACCATCTCTGCTTTTACCAATCATCTCTCCCCGCAAAACCTCCCTTTCTCCTCCAAATCTCTCTTCCTCCCACTCTATCCAAGTCCATCGGAACCTTTTAGTGATTCTTTAATCTTGGACTCTCTCTCTCTCTCTCTTGGACCTCTCTTGAACCTCCCTCGGTCTCACTTGGTAACCCCTCCCTGATTATCTCATCATAAACAAGGTAACTTCCCCGATCGCTTTTCTTTTCTTTTGTCATTGTGTGTCATACAAACACCTTTATTTCGATTTCTTGGCCCCCCCTTTCTACACCCCCTCCTCTCTCTTCTGGATCTTCCATTTATAATTCTCCGGAATCCAAATCCGCTCTGGATAATCAGACTCTATCATCCCTGTCGAACTCATAAATCTGGTTTTGTGGTTCGTGCACCCCTCCTGGAGAGGATCCCGCTGTTTCCAAGCTTATAGCCTTTGCCCTGTCAAGGTCCTCCTGATATCACTGCCGTTCCCCTCTCCACAATGTGATTGTGATATTCCCTTTGGATTGTGGACTTTTTATCAAACTTCTTTTACATGCCCAATCAGAGTGGGAGAACTGCCTGTCCTAGAGGCTTGTAGTACATCCTTCCTTTGCCCCATCTTGCTTCCTTGTATCTTCCTATTGGCGCCCCAGGTGCTCATGGGCTTGATTTGACCTTATCGCTTCTATGCATGTTTTGCGTCTGGATCGTCATGCTGAGACTCTGATAGTAAAAGCCGATCCTCCTGTGCTGGGACACACTACAGTGTCGTACAAGGCAAAAAGTGTTGAGCTGTATTTCGCCCGATTCGAAGGAAATGTCCATTCGATCTGTATGTCAACTCATTTTCCCATTTATACTTTGGTTCTTCCCCGGAGGTCGTCAAGGTCTTTTCTAACATCCCCAGAAAATCTTGACATAAAAAAAAAAACCACTGCGTGGACTGTACGACTTCGAATAAACACAACTTCAAACGGATGCGATGTCCTTATCAAAACCTACTTGGAATCATTTCGGTATTCATCAGCCGTTCCCGGAAAAGCAGAATCCCGTGGATTTTTACCGGGACGCCCTTTCTTCGTCTTTTCTTTCTCCTGTGGCCCTTTCATTATCAGCTGCTTTCTCCCCTATCTCTTTCAACCCTGCCAACATGAATGCTCTCTCGGCCGATGAGATGGAGCGCTTCCAGAAGCTTTCCAACAGCTACCAGCCGGAAGTCCAGGTATTTGGTTTCGATTATCCCGGTCTGCAGCAATGGCTGACACCCTATCGACAGGGTCCCCTTGTCTCAACCAAACAGTCTAGCCACAGCATCGCTTTGGATTACTCGAATGCGGATCCGACTCTAGCTACAAAGACAAATGTAAGCTTTTGTGGCTTCAGCCTCTTGTGTTACCATGTGTCTCAGATCTAAGTTGCTTCTTACAGTCGCTTGCTATCACCCATCCCGAATGCCGTATCATGAAAGGCGATGGGAATTGTGGTTGGAGGGGTATGGTCCAGAACATTTGATATGACGTGTATGTTATGCTAATACGATACAGCCGTGGCATTTGGTTATTTCGAGACCCTTTTCGCCCTCCGAGACACCCTCCGTATCGAGGCGGAGATTCGGAGAATGAAGTCTCTCACAACGCTTTTGGAACGAGTCGGTCTGTCGGATTCCATCTATGAGATCTTTGTCGATGCCACCGAAGATGTCCTCAACCGAACCCATGCTGCTATCCGAAATGGTGCCCAAGACGAGTCTTTCCTCGTCGAGGCTTTTAATGAGGATTACTGCTCTGATGCCATCATTACCCACTTCCGAGTCAGTTTGTCCCTTTAGGCAATTTTCGACATTCTCTTTCCTCTTTACCGTACTAACGATCTCGCCTTGCAGATTTTGACTAGCGCGTGGATGAAGCTCAACCCGAACCGATACCAGGCTTTCCTTCCCATGCCACTAAACCAGTACTGCAGCTCGCGGATAGACCCGGTGAAGACCGAAATCGATGAAGTTGGCCTTCAGGCACTGATCGACGGTGTAATCGAAGGCTCCGGCTTTGGTGTTGAAATTCTCTACCTCGATCGAAGTGAAGGCGACGTTGTGACACCTCACCAACTGTCCTCCAATAGTCCCACTGGTGCAACAATCCGTCTCCTATACCGACCGTGAGTTACTTTAACCGTTGACATGTGTTGTACCAAATTTAACATTTCACGCAGAGGCCATTATGATATCCTTTACCCAGTCGAGACTTTGAATATGGCACCCGTAGTCAACCTCCAATACGGAATGACGTCCGACTACTCCCCCTGGGATCAAGCTGCCCTCGGATTCGACGTCAATTCAAGCTTAATGGCCATTCCCAATCTGATGCAGGACACATCCTTTGGGATGGGCGCTCCTATGTCTCCAATGCCTTCTGTCTCACCTACCCCCGCCAGTCCATTCCGCATGTCCCCGCAACAAGACATGTACCAATCGCCTATGCCAACCCATGTACCCATTCCGTCGATTCCTGTCTCTCCTCCTCCACAACTCCCGCCACCATCTTCCGCCCCGCCACCGATGACTTCGTTGCCCAATCGATCATCAGACGGGCCACAGATTCGCCTGAATCCATTGGTGATGAAACCGAATCTCAGTCGCTCGTTGCCAGTCACGACACCTTTCAAAAAGTTAGACTTGTCCCGCTCATTCAAGGTTTATTTGACGTTACTAACTTTCCTCTCTTAGTTCTCCATACAACCAAGCCCATTTCCAGAATTCCGACTTTGAACCCATCCATTGGGAACCGCATGAACGAAAATAAGTTGAAGTGCATGAAAAGAGCCATTAATTCCGTTTCCTTTCCCATTTCTTCTTCATAATGGTCATTCTGGGTTAATTGGCTCGACTCGTACATGTTATGTCAGGCAGATTAAGCCAGCACATCTCACTTCCCTTTCCGGGTCTATGGATCGTCTTGTTCACATTTTCCCTCTTTCCTATCCCCTTCCCCTTCCCCCTCCTCCTCCTCCTCCTCCTTCTCCTCCTCCTATTCTTACTATCCCTCTTCCTCTTCTTCTCTTCTCCTCTTCTCTGCTTTTCTATGATTGTCCCCTTTAGCGTGGAGCAGCGCGTTGCATGGTACGAGCGTTCTCGCCCAGATTGTTTCTTTTCCATCGTTTTCAACACCTCGGGGTCTTTGTTCTTTTCTTTTCTTTTCTTTCTTTCTTTTCTGTTCTCTTATTATTCTTCTTCTCATTTTTTTAGGCTCTGGAACTGCAAGAAATGCATTACTATTGAAGCATATCTATGTGTGCCTTCATCTTAGGTATACGGGTAGAATGTAAAGTTGCGAGAAGGGTACTATCTAGTCTTTCTAGACTGTCGAAGCGGTTGTTGTTATCTCCCTGATAGAATATCCCAGAAATGGTAGAACATGATCTCTCCCAATTCGCGATGCTCTGTAAGTTTGAAACAGGGTTGCAGCAATAAGCTTCGCCTATAAATCCAGCCCTCATTTCTAGCTCCCTATAAATCCCCAATTTAACAAGAATTGAAGATATGTACGTTCCTGACTTTCTTCCCTCGGAATCATGGTTATTGGTATTATGTACCCAAAAGTTTCCACCTTTCATTTTTATACACAGCAGAATGCAAGAAAAATCTCAACCGAGTCGATGCTTCGACACTCCCAACTACTCCGTCGGACATGCATTAAAGCCCGCCAGTCAAGCAAGGGGTACCGCCAATTCAGACCCCGGAATCGAGGTGTCAACTCTTTTATTTACTAAGTGGAGTCCCTCCCCGCCATATATTGTTATTGCATGCCGTTAGAGGATTGTGATACCTCCCTCCTGATCTTCGGACCTCTCTCTCTCTCTCTTTTCTGATACCCGTACATTGATATTGGTGAGTTGCATACCAGCTCAACATTCTTTTTAATGAGACATCAGCCGATTATGACAACGCAGGTACATGGAAATCTTCCTGTCGACATGTTCGATTTCAATCTCTTCTGCGCTTGGAAGACTAGTACATGCTAGAGAACCATGGTATTTTGTTATTGCTCTTTATGGGATAGTATTGTTCTTGTTCTATTCAGAGGGAAAGCTTAATGGGTACATGTATGTATGTTCTATATTAGCCCTGGAACCTTGCAGGACTCGGGCTTTTCTTTGATTGGATGTCTTTTAATCAATTTTTTTGAAAAAACATAACTTCGTACTAAAATTTAAATTTAAATTTAAATTTAAATTTAGATTTAGATTTAGATTTAGAGTTATTTTTATTTTTTTCGAAAAAGAAAAAAGAAACAAAAGTACGAAGTATGGGGTACTTGATCGTCGATTTTAAAAATGGAGATTCCTCGGGATGGCGTCGGTCGAATGTCGTGACTTCTAGAAGCCTGAGCTATCACTTCCCACTAAACAACCGAATCACTGCATTCGGAAGTGCCCTAATAAACTGCCACACCACATATGCAGTATCCTTCGTCGCAGAACTAGCATACGCCGCCGGACGAGAAGGAATGTCCGCAGCGACAAGGATCGTATTCACCAGCGCGGGAGGGTAATGTTCGCGCAAGTACCCAATGACCAGATCATGTCCGTTTGTAATTCCACCTACAAGCGAGTTTCAGCATTGCACATCGCACATCCAGTTTGAACAAAACTCGAATCCTGAATCCGAATAAAAGTAACCGAAAAAGAAAAAAACAAACACAAACACACCACTAGTCCACAAATTCCCATCCCTCGCAACCCTAACCGAATCATCCCAAAGCTTCGCCTCAGGAAACCTCCTCCTCATCTCAGGAATCAACAACCGCGGCGCGGTAACTTTCCGCCCCTTCGCAATCCCAGAATACCCGATAATAAAAGCCCCCGTGCAGATACTCAAGATGGAGGTACCGGCTGCGAAATGCGCGCGCACGAAGTCGAGGTATTCTTCCGCCGGCGGCATGGCTTTGGGTGGCGGACCGGGGATTAGCATGATGTTCAGCTTACCTGGGGAGACGGCCGAGTCTGTGAGGGAGTTTGTTAGCTGTAGGGACATCTGCGAGGTCGTGTTGACTGTGGTGTTTGTTCCGCTGTGTGCGATGTAATGGATCTCGCAGGGTCGGCCTAGGTCGACCAATGGCTGGGGGAGGGAGCATTCTTGTAGGTATTCGGGGGTTGTCATGTAGAGGAGATCGACAGCGGAGAGGTCGAGGAGTTGAACGGTTCCTACGAGGAGGACGCCGATGCGGAGGGGTGAAGACATGGTGGTTTGGGGTGGGGAGGTAATGTTAGTTGTGAGTGGGAAAGGTAAGGTTGAGATCTGGGAGTTCGGGTTCTGGGAATTTTGGCTGCAGCAGGACGACAATTTATCACATTGTGCTGCGCAGGTCAGATGCTAACTCGCTGCACCTGATATCTCTTGCGAAACCACCTATCCAGCGGATGACACCCGGCTGGAGGTCCGGCTGCTGCTCTTTAGGACTGGATGCGATGGAATTGCAGGGTACGCGGCGATCTCCTGCCAAATATGCGCATAATCGCGCAATTTGCGTCTGTTTTTACGGTGAAGATGGGTTTCACATGGGCAGCACAAAGTCGAAGATCGCCGTTTCAATGGTCCTAATTGAGGTATTTGCTCGTAATGAGCCATCTTGTGATCCATCCTAATGGTTTAAAACAACTTTTGAAAGCAATTCAATCAAAGAAAATGTACTCCGTAGAGTATTCAATTATATTGCAACTCAAACCCAGGTGGTCGTGAATACGGCACTAAACCCTAACCTGAAAGACAAGAATTCCCACCTGACGTCGTTCCCCGCAGACCGTTTGACAGGGTTTCCCCGCAATATCAAACTCAGCCCCGACCTTGGGAGAAGTCGGCCCATTAAATTCAGGGAAAGCCTTCGCCCCAGTTTCGGTCTTCCCCCCCCCTTTCCCTTTTTCAGTTGGTGCGGAGTAGACCGCTCCGTGAATCTTTGTTTTATCAGATGTGCCTTGTGTCTTGCTCTGAACTTTCGGAGTACTGTGTTCCTGCTTCATCTATACCCCAGACGGAGCACTGTGTTCCTAAACGGCAGGGAGCAGTTCTGATAGTTGGCTTGGAAAGCATCTATATATAAAGTCTAGCGATCAGAGGCTATATCCCTTCTCATCGGCTCAGGAAATACTGGGATATCATGGCTACCGTTGGGGATAGCAGCTCGCAGGGCGGCTTTGCACTTGTCTTACAGAATCCCTTTCTCTGTGGTGTAGCATCGGTAAGTGTCTGCTCTTTTATGAGATGTTGCCGCTCATTCATTGACCGTAGCACAGTTCTCGACCCTGGGTGGTCTGTTATTCGGCTACGATCAAGGTGTCATTAGCGGTGTTATCACCATGGAGTCCTTTGGAGCTCGATACCCTCGTGTCTTCTCTGAAAGTGGTTTCAAGGGTTGGTTTGTGTCAACTCTGTTGCTTGCAGCTTGGGCTGGTTCATTGGCTAATGGACCTATCGCCGATCGATTCGGCCGGAAAATGTCCATCAATCTGGCAGTAGTGGTCTTCGTCATTGGTTCCGTCATCCAATGCGCTGCTATGAATGTCCCGATGCTTTTCGCTGGTCGAGCTATTGCTGGTTTTGCTGTTGGTCAACTGACCATGGTCGTGCCTCTGTACATTTCTGAAGTTTCCATTCCAGAGATTCGTGGAGGACTGGTGGTTCTACAGCAATGTAAGTTGTCTGCAGAGCTGAGATAGCTTCAACTAATTTGCGTGTAGTATCTGTCACTCTTGGAATCTTGTTCAGCTACTGGATTGACTATGGAACAAATTACATTGGCGGGACCCGATGCGCTCCCGATATCCCATACTCTGGTGGTACAATTTCAAAGCCGATATTCGACCCTTACCATGATGTTCCTGCTGGTGGCTGCACTGGACAGTCCGAGGTGTCGTGGCGTCTCCCCCTCGCGCTGCAAATCGTTCCAGCCGTTATTCTCGGTATTGGAATACTGTTCTTCCCAGACTCGCCCCGTTGGTTGTTGATGAAGGAGCGTGATGACGATTCTCTGCACGCGCTTTCAAGGCTGCGCCGCCAGGATCGCGATAGCCCTGTTATCCTCAACGAGTACCTTGAAATCAAGGCCTCTATCATGCTAGAAAATTCCTTTGCGAGGGACAAGTTCCCTAGCTTGTCCGGATACAAGTTGCACGTTGCTCAGGTTTGTTGCCATTCCTCCTTTATAATTCGATTTCACTGACAGTTTTTAAGTATATGTCCTTCTTCACAACGTGGTCCCGTTTCAGACGATTGGCTATTGGTTGCATCGTGATGTTCTTCCAGCAGTTCATGGGTTGTAATGGTATGTCATTTCCCCGACTCATCCATCTATAGTAGCGTCTAATTCATGTAGCCATGATCTACTACGCACCAACGATCTTCGCCCAGCTCGGCCTAGATGGTAACACCACCTCCCTCCTTGCTACTGGTGTTTACGGCATCGTCAACTGCCTTAGCACCCTCCCTGCACTCTTCTTTATCGACAAAGTCGGCCGTCGACCTCTGCTCATGGCAGGTGCGGCAGGAACTTGCGTCTCGCTGGTGATTGTCGGCGGCATCCTCGGTGGCTTTGGTTCCTCACTTGTGAGCAATAAGTCCGCTGGCTGGGCTGGTATTGCCTTTATCTACATCTACGATATCAACTTCTCATATTCATTCGGTAAGATCACGACCCATACCTTCGTTCTCCAGTAATCAACTAACAACAGTTTCACCGTCAGCTCCTATCGGTTGGGTTCTTCCTTCAGAGATCTTCAATCTCTCCATCAGATCCAAAGCCATCTCCATCACAACCTCGGCAACATGGATGTGCAACTTGTAAGTGACAGCGTTCCTAGCCAGGCTATTCGAGTCGACTCGAATCTAACAAATACTGTCTTGCAGCATCATTGGCCTTGTCACGCCTGATATGCTTGAATCCATTACCTGGGGCACATACATCTTCTTTGCTGCCTTCTGTCTTCTTGCCTTTGCGTTCACCTTCTTCTGCATCCCCGAGACCCGGGGAAAGGTCCGTTACGCAACCCCTGTTCCAGCATCGAGCCAATGTTCATGAAAGATTGACCACGCTAACTATTTCTCAACAGACACTGGAAGATATGGATCTCATTTTCGGCGATACAGCCGCACACGAAGAAAAGAAGCGCATCAAGCACATTGAAGCCGAGCTGCGCGGAACACCGATTGAAGAAGATGATCTTATCAAGCCAGTCGATTCACATGCGGAACAGGCGTGAACGCCACCTTCCAAAGAAAGAACCCACGGTGCAATGAGAACATCACGCGTACATAATAACAAGAATAGTTGGCCGCTTATGCGGCCTTGCCATGCCTTTTTAGGTGGTCTCCTTAGGTGGTCTTTTTAGACGTATGTAGAAGGCAGTAAAAGGCATAAACTGTGCAGAGGGCTTTTCTATGTATAATCAGGGACCTACCTATTCTCAACATGAATATCACGCACTTCACTGTATATCGAATCCAACCGTCAAAATCATGCATTTGAAGTATTCGCTGATACTTATGACTATTTCCAAAGAAATTCCTAATTCCCATTTTCCATGCTACCCATCCTACAATGCAACATACATACAGAAACAAAAGAAGAAGAAAAAAATCAACAAACCCACATCCATTCGTTCTTCATTCCGCTGCGGGGAAATTCACCCATTCTGAGAAATCCATACCACCCGTATTCATTTGCAAGTGCTGCTCGACTGGGAATAGGGTTCCGCCGAATCTGGGATCACTGAAGAGCTGCTCGGGGAACGGCATCATGTTAAGCGGCAGCTGCGGGGCCATGTGCTGGTGAAGGTGTGGCTGGGGGTCAAGCTGGTCCCCATCAGTTGGGAGTCCCTGTGGCACTGGGTGTGTGGGTGGACCGAGTAGTCGGTTAATGACTTCGAAACAGCGGGTTGCGAAGCGGTTTGTGCCGAGGGAGGGGTGGGTTAGGAGGGATTTTGTGGTTTCAATGTCCTGAAGCCAGGAGGCGGCTTCTGGATTTGTGGGGTCGGTCATTAGGAAGACTATGGGGATCAGGCCTGCTTGGAAGAGGAAGTAGCTATTTTTATGTATGTTAGATGGCGTGCTTGTGGAGTACTAGGTATGGGGTAATACATACAGCATATACCATGCCCCAAGTCTGGTGCACATATAGTTCGCCATGTACTCCGAGATGGAGGAGATGGTCAAACGTGCGTTCTGGAGACAGCGCAATCGGCACTCCGTCTCAAAAGGATCTTCAGTCCCTGCATCCGGGGTGCCTGGACCGCTGCCGCTAAGTGGGGCCCAGCGTCTAGCGGCCCAGCGGAGTAGGATTGGTCTGTAGATCAGAATGGTGAGGTTCCAGTTTCGCCATAGCAGGCGGTTGCGCACGAGTGCAAGAGAGTCCGGGTCGGGATGGGTTGGCTGCATGGAGAGAGGCAACTGCGGGTGTTGAAGGTAGGATGGAAGACCGTTGTACCATTCTTCCATGGGTTTTTGCAGGTTTAGTGTATCTTCTGGGGTGAGGCTGGGGTTTGAGATGAGCCGTTGGTAGACGCTGTTGGTGAGGAGGTGGAAGCTGGCCTGGGCAATTAAGCCGGAGTAGATGGTTGGGCCGGGTGATTCGGCCGGCAGAGTTGTCGTTGTAGGAGTCAAGGCCTATAACATATTAGTTATAGCTATCGTGTTATATTCTATATTGGTTACAAATACCTCTTCATGGATATTTCGAACCTGCTTTGCATCCATGACACTGTCCTCTGGAAGGAGGATAGGTCTTCCGAAGGTTTTGGCTGCACCGCTGTCGAAGATGAACACTCCCCACCACAATCTTCTGCGGATTTCTCTTTGGAGGAGACTGATCTTCCATCCTGGGAACTCCTTGTGAAGACCCAAGCTCATGGCCATTCGAACTGCTAGACCAAGATAATTCCATCCGGTGTTGGGCTTGTTCCGTTTCTGTGCATAATTGCTCAGTAACAATAATGCTTGGACTAATGTCAGATTGCCGGTCTCAAACACAGACGCTTGTTGCAAGTATCCTCTAGCTTCTTGGTAAAATGTGATATCGAGGTCTGAGCTGTCATCGCCGATACACCAGGCTCCAAGAGCTAATATCGTGTTTAAGAGGATATGCCAGGCGTTACCATGCGGGCGTAGAGATGGGTCATTAAACTGCATCCGGAAGGTAGGTTCGTGAATAAATGGATAGCTGGTATGGTAATTGAGGAAGAAAGCGTCGATAAACGCTTGTTCGATCAGCCCAGATGGGGCACTTTCCAGAAGCTGTGCTTTGAGAGGCACGCCTCCTGACCTTGCCGAGCGAACAGGTATGTTCAGGTCAAAGCCATGATCAAAAAGTGCTCGTAATGGTACGACACTTGAAGACGCTCCTATGATATGTGTCAGTTCAGAAAATGAAAATTATTATCCATAATGGATCTTCAACGGACTAACCAAAGTAACCCGCTCCTTCGGGCTTAATAGACAGCGCAGCCATGCCGTCTGTCAAATCACCAAGGGTAATTTCTTTTTCAGCCCAGTCAAAGCCATCAGCTTGCTGTGGGAGAGCTTCTGGTGCTGGCTCAGCCCGCTCTGGCTCATGCTTAGGGGTTGAGTGCCTTGAAGAGGACTTGGATGAAGGGGCCCTTGGGACCTCTGGGTTTTGCAAAAGAGAACGGAGTGTAGCATCCAGATCACCGCCTGGGAAAAGCCTTCCTAAGGCTGTTTCAAATGAGTGTAGGCGATCTTCAACATAGGTTAAGTGTCTGAAGTGATCAAGTTAGTCTTGCCTTCACAAACAACCCATTTTTCGGCTTTGGTCACTTACTGCCGAGTCAGAGGACTTCTGCTGACTTTGGGGCTGTATATACATTCTTTGTTCAGCTGTCGGCATTGCAGACAAACTGGTCGCTCTTTTGAGCACTATAATACCCGGGTTAAATGGGCCGAGGCTTGCAAAGTTTAATACAAGAAGGTACTTACTCTTGACTTGCGCAAGCGGCATTCGTCGCACTATTTGAACAGTCAGACTTCAACTTTTGGATTTTATATCTCAGTTTTCATGCAGGGTGATCAATACATACAGCAAATGAGTGGGAATCACGAGTGCTAGCCATCTTTATCGAGGCAAAATAGATATCTTGTGTGTTGTATCAAATGCGCTATGATCATGCCATACAACGGCAGTCATCTGTATAAGAAGTTAGCGAATGCATTTGATATAATGAAAGGGAAATGCTTCGCGAGAGGACCTCCACATCGAGTATCAATGTATAGCACATAAGCATGGCAGAGCTCAGGTGCGCATACACATAGTGGTGTGAATGTGGTCTCTAGAATGGAAAATGTACTCACGATCGGCGCTAGAGCACAGCCTCTTGCAATGCGATGGATAAGATGTATCCATCGCTCCCCTCGATGGTGGGGAAGACGGTCAGGTGATACGTGCAGAAAACTCATATTGGTGCCTAAGGCAGATATCTCTTGAAATTCTGATCACAGCCCTTGTTGACTATTTTGTATATTATTTCCAAGTTCAAATAAGGTGCTCTTTGTAGGTTGGCTCTTATTAACTACATCAGTCAAGATTTACATATATGGGGTAGACATTGAGTGGGTGGTACACAACAGGAACTATATATATATTGCTTGCACACATTGTTTTTAAGAACATCTAAGCCAGATATTTCGAATAGAAAAAGGCCAGAGAGTTAAATCTAGTTTTCTCACTGTACTATCTTTGAGTACAAGAGATAATAAACCGAGAAATAGTAAGAGGAATCGAATCCCATCCAATATCATCTCGATATCCTATGTCTTGGCATGGCTGGATACCTGAGGGGCCAATCACAAGCCGGAGACATTTTTTCTCGACATCATCTCTACGACTGGATCAGCAGCAACACTTCTAAAGAAAGACCCAATATTTGGAAGGGAAGGGTTGAATTTGGATCCACTGCATTTTCAGCTTGCGAGAGAACACAGGACAGGATCGATATCTGAATCGAGGCGTAACCATGCCCTCTCAACCCCCACTACCGCCCCTCCTTGCTTCATATGTATCAAATCTGCCCGATTCATCTCTGACATTAGTTTCTTCTATCCTTGGGGCGACTTCAAACTGGCTGATCCTGAGATTTCTTCATGCTGCACTGAGCGCACCGGGCCCCAACGCGGCATTTGGCTCGGACGAGCTGCACAATGGCATCAAAAAGAAAGTCGTGCTGGTGAGCTTCATGCGGAGTTATGAGTTCTGGAAGACGGAGGCCAAGCGATTGGTAAGTTCAGTCAGCAGATTGAATGGTATTTGAATTTGGGACAAGCCTTTGCATTCCATTTCTCATACTATTCATGTATTGATACATACTTTGATCGATATCATTGACCAGGTTTATAGGGCCTTGACCTTCCCCGCCTGGCAGATAAACAAGAATTTACATTCATAGATGGCCTGTCCGAATTGTTCTACGCACCGCAAGCCACAGTTACTCCTCCCGGTATCTCGCCGGCTGGTCTGGGAAGCGGTCCACGCACAACGCTCCCAATGAGGTCTCCACCTGGTGCTGTGCCTGGAAGGTCACCGCAGCCGGCAGTTCCAACGGCCATAGGAGCAAGAGGAAATGTGACACCTAAGCAGGCTGAACCTGGGATTGCAAAGAAGCTCCATTTCTCTGGCCGTGGTCTAGCCTCCCTTGATGCACTGGAGAAAGATATTTTATCAGTGATTGAACAGCAAAGGAGTTCAATGGAAGATGGTGATGAGCTTCTCCTCATTATAGACCAGCCAGACCTGCTCCTTGCTGCGACAGGCCCAACTATGGGAATTGGGGCAACAGAGATGTCGGAGTGGATCACAGCGCTACAACAGGTACGGCCTTATCACTTCCTGATAGGCAAATACAAGGTTTACGGTTTACGGCAAGGCTGACTATTTTCTCAATAGCATGCACATGCTACGGTTTTGACGGTAGCTACGGATGCCCCATTAATACACAATGCATCTACATCGGGGGAGCAGTTGGCTACGCCAACAGAGATGGAACATGCGGCACTTGTTATTGGGCTGGCACATCGGGCTCGGTGGGTGATGCAGCTCCGCACTTTGGATACCGGAGCCGCAAAAGATGTGAGCGGGGTACTGAGAATCAGCCGAGGTGGTGGGCTGAACACGAGTGAAGAAGAGAGCCTGGAGGAGCGAGAGGCATTGTACTTCGTTCAACGAGATGGCGGTGTCAAGGTGTTTGGTCGTGGAGAATCATGAGCTTAGACTGTATACTATGGGTTAGATGTCCGCGAGAGCAACGAGCTTATCAGGCACATTCATTGAATCATGCCCAATTCAAGTCTCTGTGTCTTTTCAATCGAAGAGCCTTGTAATGAGTATAACAGACAATGAAATGGTAGGAAGAGTCTTCACATTGTATCTGTCATGACATGGGATATTCGCCAGCCATAAACGAAAAAAGGAAATTCATTCACGCTTTCCCAGGGTTTTTTAAATCCAGCTTTTTTCCGTAGAAAAGAGCCCCTCAACGAAACTTTTCCCATCGTCTCGCAAGTTCTACTTTGTCATCCTTGGCGTGGCAAAGAGAACCAACGTGATCGATAGTTGCACACATCAACTCCACGGAAAAGCGATAAGAGTCCGGAACTGCCATTGCATTTCGAGTAATGCTATCCCGTAATGCTAATTCATGTCATGCCAGGATCCCTCCCCTCATTCCTATTCCAGCCTCTCCGATACCGAAAACGCGACGCCGAGCGGACGAAAAAGGGAATCTAGTTGGTGACGGGGCCACGGGCACCCTTGGGGGCACCGGTCTGGAAGCCGTTAAGGAAGCGGCGGTGGACATCGCGCAGGGAGCGCATGCGGCCGGAGCCGGTGGTCTTGCGGCGCTTGGCCTTCTCACTCCAGTTGTCTGTTCGTAGAAAAAAAATCCATGTAAGCCAGAGTTCTCGACTTGGTGCCAAATTCCAAATAATGGCCACCATTCATATCATAAAGGTTCTCGGGAGGGGTATTTGCGTACACTTGCGGGTCTTGGCAGCAGGGTAGCCACAGTTGGCACAAGTCGACTTCTGGATGTGGAAAGACCGCTTGCCTGTAGAGTCGTAGATATCACCGGTTAGCCCTTGTCCTTGCTAGATTGTGTGGTTGTCTTCGCCGTAATCGCTAATTCCGTCTTTCAATGTAGAAATTTGCGACTGCAGGTCGGATAGGTGGGATCGTGAAAAATAGGTGTAATACGTACCACAACGACGGCACAGAGTGTGCGTCTTGTTGTGGCGCTTTCCGAAGCTCGAGGTACCCTTAGCTATGGCGGTTGTTAGTTTGAAGTTGTTCGACGCTGCGGAGGATCGCGGTGCGATGTTTCGGCGGACGTACTCATCTTGAATTATGGAACTGTGAGCGAGGATATATGTTAGTAAACTGACGGGGGAGAAGCGAGCAGTGGTGAAGGGACCAGCATGCAGACGTACCTGGCAATTCCGTTGAAGGGGCTGGTTGTCGGGTCGTCGTCGCTAAGCGTCTCGAAACTTGCCCAAGATCTGGCGATTGTGCTCTAAGCGAGTGCGTTAGTGAATCACGTGAATCTATCAGGGCTTGTCTAGATCCCGTGACCGACTAACCCTCATTGGAGTTGAATGGTCCGTGCTTATACCAAACCACGTGATATTAATCCATCTTGGAAGGCAAACCAATCACAGTTGTGGATATCATTGATTTAATGTTTAATTCTATTTTGTTGATGCATATTCGAGGCGGGATTTTAAGAATACAGAAAAAAGAGGTGCAAAAAATAAATGATTGGATTATGCATTTTTTTACTTTAAACAGCACATCAACAGGGTATTTTAGTACATCCGAACGCCTATGCAAGTAGTATATGGAGAACATCATCAGAATCAGTCTTTCCCTATGAAGTTCGCCATAGGATCTTCAGCAGCTAGCCGACTCCGCTTGTAGGACTCAAATTCCTCCTCTGTGACGCCTGACTTCAATTCCTCTAGCGTCCGCTTTTTACCATTGGTATTTGAATCCCGCTCTTGATCCCTGCCGTCGGCTTGCTCAGACTCGCGAGAGAGATCCGCATTTTCAACATTCTCGGAAACCTCATTGTCGTCGGCTGCAGCAGTAATCAGCAATATGTTGCCTTCTTCCTCAAATGCCTTCTTTCCATCTTCCCCTGTACAGTAGCTGTTCTTCACAGTGGAATAGCAGCATGCATATCCCCATTTGAATTGGTACCACCAGCTGCCGAAGACCGAAGCATGATTGTTGACCATCACGTCTTCAGGGTACTTGGACTTGGTTGCATTCTTGGGCGCGCCCTTGATGGCACCGCTCTCGTCATATTCAATGAATCGCTCGTTTTCAACAATCATCATCTCTCGCAGCGCACTTGGTTTCGAGTGTTCTGCACCGCCATATTTCTCCAGGAGAGCTTTGCGATGCGCCTCACGCCTAGCTTCACTATCAACCATCTCCTTCTTTCGGAGAACTTCTCCAGATGTCGGATTGGCTTGAATATGTAGTTGAGGGAGACCCTTCTCTTGTGACTCCCACGCGTATTTTTGGGCTTTCTCAAACTCCGCAGCATCGCCGGAAGCACGGATGAAATTCTCCTCTGCGACAAGTGCAGCGGCCTGATCATCCTGCGCGCCCATGTCCACCATTCGGCGTGTCTTCGGGTCGTATTTGGCGGAATCGAGGTCCAAGTTGAGCAGATATTTGGCGGTATCTTCTCGAATACGTAGGTTGCGGGTGGCAGTACTCTGTTGTCGTCCCATGTCGGATTCTTCGGCGTACCGGATATCCGAATCGGGAGCTTCATCGCCATCTTCATCAGCTTGAAGTTTCTTGAGATTTGAATCATCCTTCGCCATTCGCTTGATGGCCTCCATCTCTTCATATTCCTCGACTACCTGGCGATATTCGGTGGCATCGTAGCCGTTCCACCGATCTCTTTTGGCGTCCCACCCCATATCGACCTTCTGGATAACTTCGTCCGCCTGAATATCCTTTCCAGTCCATTTGGCACCTTGCTTTCGGGGTCGACTTAGACACTCTTTGGTTTTGTGTGTCATCGCGCCGCAATTTTCACATGCGCCTTTGCGGTATTTGGTGGCTGCTGGGCCCGCACGCTTTCCTCGATCATACCATTTTGACTGATCAGGAATAGCCTTCTGGAGACGTTGATGCTCTAGGTAATCGTTGTTTGTCTCATCGTCAACGTAGAACGGCTTTTTCGAGATGAATGATGGAATGTACTCGTTGGGCGTTTTTGACGCCACATCCGCGGGTTTTCGTGACATGACTGGTAAATTCAACGGGGGAGGGGCGAGATTCGATTGAGAAAGAAGGGGAAGCAAGTGAGGAAATAGATCGAGCCACCTGTAGCTCTCTCCTGTTGTGAGATAAAAGATGAGTGAAGTTGCGATAGGCCCGAGCTTGGCGGGTGGAGAATTGATATAAAGCACGTGACAAGGCGTTATCTCGCGTTCAAATGGACATACTTCGGTCGCGTTTTCTCAACTAGTCTTCCTGAGATGCCAAACAGGACATACATGCGATAAGCGTTGCGTGAACCATTTATCCTTCGCAATGTTGCTGTGGCTTCTGGTCGCTATACACCGGAGCTATGGAGCAATTCCGTGTGCGTCTCAACTGTATCGATCATTACCAAGCGACCGCATCGGAGTTGGATCCTCCACTGCCTTTTCGTGATGAAGTTTCGGAAAAAGATTTCAAGCCCAAAGTGCCTGTGATTCGAATATTTGGAGCCACCGAGACTGGCCAGAGAGTTTGCGTACATGTCCATGGCGCGTTTCCATACCTCTACATCGAATACAATGGGTCCTTGGCGCCGGAAGATGGTTAGTGATAGTCATATTCATTATTCGTTGGGTTGGCTTACCAAAATTGTAGTAAATTCCGCAACCCGAACTCTTCATCTCTCAATCGATCATGCTCTAGCGGTTAGTTTTCGCCGAAATGCATATGACCGGAGGACGGCGTTTGTGGCACACATCACCTTGGTGAAAGGAGTCCCGTTCTACGGATACCATGTGGGATGGCGGTTTTTCTTCAAAATCTATCTCTTAAACCCCTTCCATATAACTCGCCTGGTCGATCTTCTGCACCAGGGAGCTGTGATGAAACGTCCGCTCCAACCCTACGAGGCACATCTGCAATACATCCCGCAATGGATGTGTGACTACAATTTGTACGGATGTGCCACTATGAACTGTAGTCAGGTCAAGTTCCGAGCACCGGTACCTGAGTATTTCGAGCTCAGCAACCTAGCCCATCGCTGGCACGATCGTTCAATCCCACCCGAGAGTATACTCGATCACCCTGCATTACAGAAACAAAGCCATTGCGCGCTGGAGGTTGATATCTGTGTGCAAGATATCCTGAACCGCCTTGATGTAAAGGAACGGCCTTTACATCATGATTTCACCGAGCTTTTGAAACCTGTCGCAGTTAGCGAGCGGCTCGTCCCTAGCATGGCTGGACTATGGCAGGATGAAACTCGCAGACGCAAAAAGAGGATGGGCATCACTGATCCCGGCAGCACTCCGTTTGGTCCCGAGGAATTGGTTTCAATGTCTGCGGATCCAAGAGATCAGTCGCGAAGTGGTTGGATGCACGAGGAAGAATTTCGTGAGATGGCATATCAGCTTGCTGCTAATGAGAAAAACCAGGATGGCAACAAAGATACGACATTTGGGACATTCTTGGATACCGATGTTCAAGCCAAAAATGTCAAGACTGCGTTGGATAGTGTTGAGGACTTCTTTCCTGACAAAATCAATGCTCTGACTTTTGATAGCAGCCGTTCTCAGGAATCAGCCAGGCAAAAAGTACCGGAAATTTCGGTTGATGAGGGTCTCGCTTTGTCCTCACAAACTGACGGACTGTATTACTCAGATTCTGACCAAGGAGGGGACTTATTGGAAGAGAGAACCGAACAGGAGCTCGAAACCAAACAGGACCCACTGGGGGAAAGCTTTTACGATGAGATCTTTGACGAGATGCCCTTTTCGGATGTGGCCGCACTTGCGGAGCCTGCTGAAACGAGCGACCCAAAGGCAACCATGGGTGGTGTTTACAAGGAAGGAAATCCTGTAGCGCAAAAAAAAAGGCTCAGAGACCCGAGTCAAAGCAGAAGTTTAGCCCCTAAAAGACAACACTTCGAAACTCTCGATTGCCAGCGTTCGCCTACCAAAAGACCTAGACATATGGCCAAAGACGGCTTGTCCGACGGTCCATTGGAACCACCCAACGCGCAGAAGCATCAGCCAGACGACAGACACAAAAGTGTCTCATTTGATAGCAAGTTGGATTCGCACGTGGAAAACCCGTCATCCGAACCAAAATCATCTTCCTCGCAGAGAACAGTCCGTCCAAAGGCGCATGGTTATATCAGCGGCTTGAAATTCCCGGTAGTCAAGGACCCCAATGATCCTCTGACGATTTTGCGCTATAGCCAAGATGAGGCAACTTCTTCAAGAAAAGACCCCGAGTCATCTCAGCCCCCCTTGAGTTCTTTCCCTTCTGGATCTGCCCTGGAATTGTCAGGCAAAACTAGCCAAACTCAGAGTTCCTCGGAGCTACATTCGTCTGCAACAGTGATGAATCCGGTAACTCTCGATCCGCATCTCGCCGAGATGATGAAAAAGATTCATCAATCATTTAATTTTACACCAAATACATCATTGCGTTGCTTCAAATTTGCCAGCCCACCTTCCAGCGAAGTCAATTCAACAATAAATGAATATGGGCGTCCCTCGGTTGTATACCAGAATGCATTTTACAGTGATGAAACGGATGTGCCTGAACGACCAAGAGAATATGGCGGCAGAGAATTTCGGCTGGAGAGCAACACCATCCATTATCTACCCGATTTTGACCCAACGGCAGAGTCAGCTGCAATGTTTGGTGAGCAGACGCCAACAACGCACGACCGAGATAAGCAAGAAAAGGTTGATCAGCAACTCCGAGAAAGGTGTACTGCCAGGGTCTGGGAGTTTGCTCCTGTTCCGCCAAGCCGGTCAGAAGTACTACAGTGGTTTGAAGAGTTAGAGGCCTCGCAAGAATCTAACCAAAAGGCAGCCCGAACCATACCTGCTGAAACGAAATCCCACTTGCTCTCGCAGATCGAGGGCCCCACACAGAAGAACGCACATGGCTTCAAATATTCACAGAATGGAGTGTCCACCAGCGTGGAACACCAAGCTCAACACATGAGCACAATGAGCTTAGAAGTACATGTGAACACGCGCGGAACCCTCATGGCCAACCCCGAAGAGGACGAAATCACTTCCCTGTTTTGGTGCATTCAATCTGAAGACGAGGATCTTGAGGTCAATAGTCATCTTCCTGGAGTTCATGTTGGGATGGTCTACCACGGCGAAGGCGAGAGGCCAGAAACCAAAATCTCCAAGGCATTGACAATTGACGTCGAATGTGAGCCTACGGAACTGGATTTGATAAACCGACTCATAGACATTGTCCGGCACTACGATCCGGACATCATCACGGGCTATGAGGTCCACAACGCTTCCTGGGGATATGTGATTGAGCGAGCGCGCAAGAAGTACGACTTTGACATCTGCGAGGAGCTTTCAAGGACCAAGTCCCAATCCAATGGACGATTTGGGAAAGAGGCAGATTCGTGGGGGTTCAATCACTCATCATCCGTTCGCATCACTGGGCGACACATGTTCAATATCTGGCGCGCTATGAAAAGCGAGCTGAATCTGCTACAGTACACTATGGAGAACGTCGTCTTTCATGTCTTGCATCGCCGAATTCCTCACTATTCCCCCAAAGACCTGACGCAATGGCACCAAAGCGGCAAGCCTCGCAATCTCCTCAAAGTCGTGGACTATTTCACCTCTCGTGTACAAATGAATCTGGAAATTCTTGAAGCCAATGAATTGACACCAAGGACAAGCGAGCAGGCGAGATTGCTGGGCATTGATTTTGCCTCTGTGATTTCCCGGGGATCGCAGTTCAAAGTTGAGTCTCTGATGTTCCGAATTGCGAAGCCAGAGAACTTCCTGCTCGTCTCACCAAGCAGAAAACAGGTCGGACAGCAGAACGCATTAGAATGCTTGCCCCTGGTCATGGAACCGCAAAGTGACTTCTACACGAGCCCACTTCTGGTGCTTGATTTCCAGTCACTGTACCCGAGTGTTATGATCGCATACAACTACTGCTACTCAACCTTCCTGGGTAGAGCAATGCACTGGCGTGGGCGAGATAAAATGGGGTTCATGGATTACAAGCGACAGCCCAGGCTGCTCGAATTACTAAAAGACAAGATCAACATCGCACCAAATGGTATGATGTATGCGAAACAGGAAGTTCGTCAGTCACTGCTAGCCAAGATGCTTTCCGAGATCCTTGAAACCCGCGTGATGGTGAAAAACGGCATGAAGGCCGACAAAGACGACAAGGTGTTGCAGCGACTTCTGAACAACAGACAGCTGGCACTTAAATTGATTGCGAACGTCACATATGGCTACACATCCGCCTCATTCTCGGGACGAATGCCTTGTTCCGAGATCGCCGACAGCATCGTCCAGACTGGACGAGAAACCCTCGAAAAAGCCATCTCCTTCATCCACTCAATCGACCGCTGGGGCGCCGAAGTCGTCTACGGCGACACCGACAGTTTATTTGTCTACCTAAAAGGGCGCACCCGCGACCAAGCCTTCGACATCGGCGAAGAAATCGCCCAAGCAGTGACAGACCTGAACCCACGGCCAATCAAACTAAAATTCGAAAAAGTCTACCACCCCTGCATCCTCCTCGCGAAGAAACGCTACGTAGGCTTCAAATACGAACATCGCAGCCAAAAAGAGCCCGAATTCGACGCAAAGGGCATCGAGACCGTCCGTCGAGACGGTACACCCGCCGAACAAAAAATCGAAGAAAAAGCCCTGAAAATACTGTTCCGCACTGCGGACCTGTCCCAGGTAAAATCCTATTTCCAGCGCCAATGCGCGAAAATCATGCAAGGCCGCATCTCCATTCAGGATTTCTGCTTCGCGCGCGAAGTTCGACTGGGAACGTACGCCGAGCGCAGTCTGCCGGCCGGCGCGATGATAAGCACGAAGCGCATGATGGAGGATCCGCGTTCCGAGCCGCAGACAGGTGAGCGCGTGCCGTACGTTGTTGTCACTGGTGCTCCTGGATCGAAACTTGTTGATCGATGTGTTTCGCCGCAGACGCTTCTGCATGATGCACAGCTTGAGATTGATGCAGAGTACTATATCACGAAGAACATTATTCCGCCGCTGGAGAGGATTTTTAATCTTGTGGGTGCGAATGTTCGTCAGTGGTACGATGAGATGCCGAAGGTGCAGCGTATTCGGCGGGTTGAGGGGTCGGCGCTGGCGAGGCCGAATTCTCGGGCTGGTGGGGTTAGTAGGAAGACTCTTGAGTCCTATATGCGCTCGTCTTCGTGCGTTGTATGTCGGTCGAGATTGTCTGATGCTGCTGTGCCTGTTTGTGGGGATTGTCTGCTCAGGCCGCATCTTACATTACTTGATGTTGTTTCGCGGTTGCGGAGGGCGGAAAAGAGAGTCGTTGATTTGGAAGCTATTTGTCGCTCTTGTATGGGTGTTTCTCCTGGTGATGAGGTTAGCTGTGATAGTCTGGATTGCTCTGTCTTTTACTCGAGGACTAGAGATGCTGCTAATTGGAGACACTCCAAGGCTGTGTTGGAGCCTGTGGTTGAATTGCTGGAACGAAAAGGGGATGAAGCATTGGAGTGGTAGTCTCTTCGACGGTGTTTTGAAGCAATTGGAGGTTGACTTGGACATACTCCACAGACTCCGTTAATGTTTAGTTCTACAAATTGGAGGAAATTCAAGCGTCCAGTTTTATTCACTTGAACCAGGTCAAAACGTTGGTTTGCAATCCCACCCCAGCCCCCTTTTTTTTGGTGAATGCCTTTTGAATGCTTTTTTTTGTCTTTTCTTCTCTCTCTCTATCTGCCCCCCACCAATAAAGCGAAAGATCAGCTGTTAATCATGTTGATCAGAACGTCAAGCGCTGAAGGCTGCACATCGCCCTCCATTTCCACAATATCCTCTGTTTCAGCCTCCTTCTTTTCAATGTTCTCTCCAGGTTTAGCAGCGCCTATGTTCACACCTCCCTCGTTCTCATCATCCTCGTCGAAGCATCCACCCGTACCCCTGTCGTCAGGTTTGGGGTTGGGTTTGGTTTTGTCAATGCGTTGACGAGCAATGAATTCTTGATCTAGGGGCGCGGAGGCCGAGCCCGCCTCAGCCTTTGGCTTCATGTTCTCATCACCCTCCGGCTTCATGTTCTCATCCATATCTTCAACAATCTTGAGGATCTGCTTGTGAGTGAAGACCAGGCCATCGCCGCTAGACTTTGTGGAACCGCCACTTCCTTGTCCCTCTGAGACCAGAGCCTCGTCTCGCGCTCGGCCTGTTGCAACGTCACCGAGGACATCAGGGAAAATCCAAGGGAAGCTAATGAGCGGAAGCTCAGTGGAGTTCACTTCAACAATGGAAGGATCTTCTCTCTGTAGTGCCTCGTTGCGTCGAGCCTCCAGTGCCGCAGCTACCTGCTCCTGGGTGACACGGTACATGGCAATGACCAAAGCAGGAATATTTCCCCCATGACGGCCGACTTTGTCGTAACACTGGTGGCGGAATCCACGGCGGAGTGTACCCACGATCCTGCCGAGGTCTTCCTGCATCTTGTAGTCTCTGATTACGAAGCCGTGGCGGAGTACGAATGTTGACCACACCTCAAACTCAGTGTTGATCTCATACTGAGCCATGATTTGTCGCATGTTCATGTCAAACTCCGCCTTGAGCTCGCGGGCGTATTCCATGTAGGTCTCACTTGCTGGAACCAGCGGAGACTCTAGTATCCGAGAGTCGAAGGGCTTCTCGAGCTTGGGGACGAAGTTAGGAGTTACCACTACATCGTATAATTGACCGAGGATTTTGGTGGACCTGTAAATGCTGGATGGTCTTTTGAACCGCTTCTCCATGAAATGAGGCCAGAACTTGGGATCTAAAGAGCGGGCCATTCTCGCATGCGCGCCGCTCTTGTTATAGTCCACTGCATCAGAATGAAGCTGAGCTAGACGAATGCACTTGTCCTCCCACACGCCCTTGGGGAGTCTGTCAGCCCAAGCCAAATGAGCGTGTGCAATTCGGGGAAGGCAATCATTCTTCATATAGGTGACGAAGAATGAAGTGATCTCATCAACTGTCACATCGTGATCAAGGTCCGGAGCTTTGGAACCCTTGTAGTCCATGCATTCGACGAACCATTTTGCAGGAATCAGATCACGATCCCAGATGACAAGATAGTCATCGCCGTCGAGGTCACCTCCAGAGCACATGCTCGCAATGTCCTGGTCGCCAGTTTGGGGAAGCACAACCACGTCACGAAGTCCTTGCAGCTCCGGTCGGTTCACCGCTCGAACCACACGAATATCTCCAGGATGGAGCGAAGGGTTGCGGGCGAGAATACAGAGACCTTCAACGACTTCGTACTCGTCGTTTCCATCTAGCCGGCAGATTTGGACAAAGATTTCAGGAAGAGCGTTCAGTTTCTGTGCATAGGAGGCTCTCCCACACGGCACTGCGTTTTTAAAGTAGCCCTTCAAAACACCTGTCTCGTCTATGACGCCAAGAAGGTTGGCTCCTTGGTCTATGGCAATCTTTGCTTTCTCTTTGAGATGTTTCAGATGCCAAGATTTCCAGAGCTCAAGCATAGTATTGACAAACGGCTCCTCATTTTGTCGGAAGCCATCAGATACCATCTGAGCTAAGGTTAGAGTCGTTTGGTTTGGGTCGATGTACTTCTGGAGAAGGCTAATCGCTTTCGAATCATTGCACATTGCTCGGTGGAAGCTACCCAACATGCTGTTCAGTTTGCTATGAAAGACTTTATCTGGGATACCCAGAGCAGAAAGCACGAGAATTAACTGGCGGTTTAAAGTTGCAATAGAATACTGGGACCAACGAATGATCTCCAAACCAGCTTGATTGGTCTCGAACTTTTGCTGACTTGGTCGAATGTGTACCTCCTGAGGCGCAGGGTCTGGAGAGACAACCAGCATGCCTTTGGCTCCTCCAAGACGAAACTGGAAAGCCGAGGGAGGTTCTCCCGTGAGAGTTTTAATGTTATGTTGGGATGTGACCATTTGGGCAAGGAATTTGGAAATCTTTCCAACACCATCTGAGAAAGTGAAGCCGTTGCGAACAATGTCATCGCACTTCACAGTTTGAACTGAAGATCCAGTGAAAGCTCGGGTTGTTGAAAAGCATTGCCCCAGTCTTGCAGCATATTTGGCCACATTTCGGATGTGGTTGAATTGGCCCATCCAGGCCCGGATGGTTGCCGCTGAGATACCGGCATCCGGTGCAAAGAAGTATGCACCATGCTCCCGGAATTGAGAGTTGCCGAATGCGAGGAACTCGTAACGACGATCTCCAATGGTGATACCGTTGGCCAATGTCCGTTTGATGCGGGTGTAGATTTCATCGTTGGAATCGCCGAGTGAAGCATTGATGCGACCTTCAGTTCTCTCATCCGTAAACCGAACTCGAAGAAAGCGCCCAGGCGCACCTTTTGTAGACCATTCGCGCACGACCCGATTGGAGATGTCCACAGTTGGGGTATTGTAGTAAACGGTGGTCGGAGTGACCCGTGCTGTGTGCATGAAGCAACAGTAGCTCGGAATCTTAGAGTCCGTCACTCCTTTGAAGAATTTGAGGTCAAAAATCTCCATGGGATCAATGTACTGTTTCTTCTCAGTTGCAACAAACTCCAGCAGTCTTGTAGCTTGATCTTCCCCGAGTCCCTTCAATCTCTCTACAAATTCGCGGGACATGGTAAATTCGGATAGATATCCATGAGACAAACAAACCTCTAGTTGATAGCGTACCTTGAAGGGGAGGTGTAGATAGTTCTGATCTCCCAAGTCTTGCAGCAATGTGGAAGCCTTGTTAGACTTGGACTCGGCAAAGTCAATCCAATGCCACACCGGTACCGGTCGGTCTGCTCTCTCCACAAAGTGACTCCCATCTTCGATGGTGATGTTATAGTCCTTGAAAATGTCTCCGACGAGGACCAAATAGCGACTGGTGTCGTCGATACGGCGCACATTGGGGTCCACGTCAGGTGCGAATGAGATCTTGAACACGCTCCATCGCCCTATCAAGAAACGCTGGTAAGCGTCCAGAATCATAATAACTAGATGACGGCGCTTACCTAAGTCAATGATATGTCCCACCTTCTTCAAATTTGTAGGAAGGTTCTTTAGCTTGTTGGGGTTATGTGTCACCGAGGTCTGGCGATACCAACTATCCTCTTCTCTCCAGCTCAACGGCTCTGTCAGTGTGGACCGAATGTCTTTGGCCTTTCGGTGCCAGATGGCGGCGGAGTCTAGGACAATGAAGAAGGAATGTTCTCTCGTTGCTTCATCGTATTTTTGGTAAATCTGGGTCAGTTGGAGAAATGTGATTTTGACACGATAGCCATGTTGGGTTACTTCTGCAGTCTCTGATCCCCGAATGCCCACTTTGAAGTACAAGAGCAAGCACTTCCGCATGACATCTACAACACATCTGGGGTATGCCAGGTTGGTAAAGCTTTGCATAGAATGATAAGTGGACGGACCTAGCAGGACACCGATGTCGACCTGTACAGTTTTCAATTCCTTCAAAAGAACCATCAGTATCCGAAAGTAGCCTCGTAGTATGCATTCACTTACCAGTTCACTGGGGAGCCGAACATCTGGGCGGACTGGGCTCGGGATGGTCCCGTTTGAGTCACCACAGCAGACAAAGAGCGATATCACTGCAACACGGCCATTTCGGAGCTTCACGCCTAAGGAGCCAGTTCTCCAGAACTCTTCGTCAGGAGGTGGTCTATGCATGATCAGCAAAAGGCATAAACAACAAGGTAAATTGATAAAATGCTCACTTGAAACGAATGCGTCCTTTGGAACCAGGACGCCCTGGTATATCTTCCCAAACGTCGATGGAAATTAGATTACCATACTTATTGAAAGCATCGTAGATATCGTGCGTGTTCATTTCTCTTGGAATATTCAACATGTCCACCGCACAAGTCTTCCATGATCTCCAGGTGATCCAATCCCGGACTGGCAAGGTACGACGAGGAGGGTGAGGGGGGTTGGGAGGGTCCGAGGGAATCACTCCCAAAAGGTTGTGCTTTGGGTGTTTCAAACTGGGGGTATCTGAGCCTGCCATTGTGCACTTGTAAGGCAAGAAAGCAATGTCACGAAGAAGTTGAAGAAGAGGAAGAGGAAGAAGAGCAAGAAAGGCTGATGTGAAGGGTCGATATATAGGAAGGAACCAAGTTGGAAGGACATCAATACGTGTAACAATAGTAGGGCAAAGAACAAAACGACCAAGGGAAACCTAAAAATTATGAACGAGCGACCTTAAAGTCTACGTAGAACGTTAGAAGGCATAAAAACACGTTTAATGAAAAGAGCGACCTTTCTAGAGCGTAGAAGCCTAAGAGGTGAGAGAGAGCCGGGTGTCAAATGAGGTATAAAAAAAGGGACATGGAATGTGAGAGTTCACCACGTCAGTTTGGATTCAGTCAAGTGAGAATAAGTAATCTTAAATTTACCTAGCATATACTTACGAATCAGACTTAGACTATTGCTACACTAATTCTTCTTTTTAACGACGCGGACCTAAGAGCACTTCCTGTACTGCATAGGAAGCTACTCTTCGGGACTATTTTAGAGCTACCTAGCTAAATTTATAGTGTATCTTCGTTAACAACAGTTTATTGGCACACGAAAGTGACGTATTGACTAGAGATGCGTTACTGCTGTCTTTAGGAAACAAAAAAGGAAGTGAAACCGAAAAAGGTATACTATTTGCTACATACATCAGCAAGCTGGATATTGGAAAATACCGGGGAAGACAAGTAAATACCGGGGAAGACAAGTAAAAAGCACATACGGATTTCTTCTGCTTAGGAGTGTACAAGCTAATACATCACTTGTCCAGATTGGGAGTAACAAAGCTGTGAATAATTCGAAGAGAAATGGAATGAAGGAGCATACTTCAAAACTCCAAACAATTGATCCAGGATAACGGTAGATAAAGTAGACTTCCAAGCAGTGATGTCCGTAATAAAGTATCAAAATAGCCCAAAACTTATGTTAAGGCAATTGGGGGTTGGTGTGAATTATCAATCACGTAGAAGTATACATACTACCTGGGTACGAACAACACATCAGCAAACAACAGATACGATAGACATGATGAAATTATTCAAGACATATGTACCACTATTGCTAGTCAAACAACTCTGCTACCACCTGGGCAACTTTCTCACCGTGGGGCAACCTGATCCGTTGACCCAGTAAAAGCAGTGCTTGAAAAGAGGAAGTCTCTGGAAAACTCAAGGTCCATATCCAAATCCAAATTGTGAAGCCGATTCTCCTCCAAATTCTCTTGGGCCTGTGTCTCCTGGAAAGAGTCATCGACCTGATTGCGTTTTGATACGATGCTTGACTGCGATTTCGTCGGGCTATTGTGGTCAGCCTCTGCCAGTGGCTTCCTCACAGAGCGAGATATGCCACTGGTCAGCGGAGGGCTTTTTGCCTTATGATCTGCAGCAGAAGGGGTATTCAAAGCATAAGGCAGGTTTGGTGATTTGCGATTCCCTCTTGGCCGTTTTGGGCTAGGCCCATTGAGGTTGGAGGTCATGGAACCAAACGACTCTGCCTGCTGTATGCTATCTTCATCATCGCTTATGGGCTGGGGGATCCTTGCAGCTGGGGTGGCATTGACAGAGGACCTGGTTCTCTGGTGCTTGGGAGGGGCGTTTGACTCAGGGGCATTGGCATAGAAGCCCATCACGCCCATCAGTCGACCGATGTGTTGTTGTGCCTCAGAGAACTCGCGGGCTTTGGCAGCGCGTTCGTCTCGTAAGGCTTGCACCTAAATTTAATGTTAGAGTGTCCAGGTTTTGCATACATGTATCGTATTGATTACCTTTCTCTCCAAGTGTTGGATCCGTTTGTCTTTCGATTGGGCATCCCTGGAAGCATCAAGAGCGGCAGCTTGCATAGCAGCGTGCAATCGCCGATTTTCTGTGTCATGTTTCTCTATCTGTTTCGGCATATAATTAGTTTCATTCATACACAGATTTGATGCATATGTAGACATACCTCGGATGTGGCCCGAGAAGCTTCGGTCTCATGGTCATGTTTCAACCTTTCAATCTCAATCCGCAATTTCTCCTCGGATTCTTCCAATGCAGTATAGAGTCTCTTAACTTCAATATTCTGTTGCGTAACCTAGAAAGAGTCAGCATAAACTATTTCGTATTAGAAGACTGCTAAAAAAATACTCACCGTTGTTTCTACGGACGCCAGTTCCTTTCGCAATTCTTCCTCCTGGGCTAGGAGGCGGTTCACTTCATCTTCTTTCTCATCAGCATGAGTCCTGGCTTGCTTCAATGCCTCTATAGCACTCGCAAGTTCCTGCTCCAGAGAGCTAGAGCGTTCGGATAAAGCAGCCTTTTCACTCGACATTTGATCAAGGCTCTGGCGTGCCTCCTCATTCTTCATCTGCAAACTGCACATCTCCTCCTGAAGGTCCTCCAGTTGATCATCCTTTCCTGTTAAAGTTGCTACCATCTCCAATTCCATCGAGCGAGCCCTTTCTTTTTCGACAAGAAGTGCGTTCTCGGAACTCCGTTGCTGCTGCTGAAGCTCCTCACGTACAGATTTGAGCGACCTAGTCAGCTCGTCGGTATACGTGTATTGACCTTGAAGGAGTTGTTCAAGGCGTGTGTTCTCGTTGTTAAGTTCAACAGAATTTTCGTGTGAGTTCCTTAACTTAGTTTGAATCTCTGCATTTTCGTCTTTCAGTTGCTCGTTTTCCCTCGCATATATGTCGCGCTCTTCTTCTGCAGCTCGCAGGGGTCTTTCAACATCGTGACAGCGACGCTCTAGGTCAAAACAAGTATCCTCAATCTTTCTCATTATACTGTCGTGAGAGGTCTGGGCATTTTGCATGAAGAGCTCAGTAACCCCAGAGCGCCAATTGCGGTTTATCTGAGTCGACGAGAGCTCATGCCTATCGTGCAAGGCGAATGACCCACGGAAAGTTTTGGGGGTTGTTGTTGAGAAGGCACAGCCGAGGCTGGGCATTGATTGCTCTACTCGCCCCATAAAAGATTTCATGATAATGTCGCTTCCGTTTTGCCCGTTGTAAAGTCCTAGTAGAGATAGGAACAGCCTGTTTTGCTTCGTGTATAGCTCGGATGCACACCATGCTCGACCACTGCATTGGCTTTCGTTTGGCTGTCGGGGAAAGTATTCAACTACCTCCCCAAGTACCTCCCTCAGAGAAACCATGGAGCTCTTGACACTAGAAAGCATGATCTCAGAATTTACTTCTTGCACACCAGCCAATACCAAGTGTGCCAGGTGCAGTTCTGCCATCTCTTCTATCCCCAACGATTTACCACCTCTTAAGACATCGAAAGAGAAGGTCAAAAGTTGACGAGTGGCAGGTTCCCCAGATTCCTGTTGATGTCAGCTGTCAAAGGTTGCCCACGGACATGAGTGCTTATACTTACAGCTAAAGATCTTGCGAGGCGTGAAATCAACTGATGGGGCATTCTTTCCATAGTCTCTTGGCTGTTCTTGGACAAAAGGACCTTCATGCCAAGTTCCCGTAGCTGCGATGGCAATGAATGTGCCGGGAGAAGTGTGTGCAAAAAGATGATTACCTATCATCAAGTGATTAGCATTTCGTCTGGATATGTCAACAACCACAGCTAACCATTATTTGTGTTTGGCCATAGAGACCATCTCTGACAGCCTTCTCGCACAGCTTAGCAATCTTAGGCTTATTACCCGCTATCCAAGCCTGTTTCTGTTCAGGCTCGATTGCGTCAGCGATAGAGATGGCCAGCCAAATACTCTCAGCCGTCTCAGACAGTGCGAGATTACAGCTGGATGAGCAAGCTAGTATAACACGCAAGACAACCAAGTCAAGTGTTTTGAGACCCCGTTTCTGGCCAAAGAAATGCTTAATATTAAGCAACCATGGGGCTTCTGATCCGTGTTGGTTTTGAGAAGTACCTAGTGCTGTTGCAATTTGTGCGAAAGTTGCTAGACACAGGAGGTTTCCCATATGATCGTCGAGGTTGCGCAGTGTCTTGGTGAACGCCAGCTGTAGATTAGACATGATCTCGAATGGAATGTCATTCAAAATCCTTGGCGAGCCTTTAAATCCTGAGATGAGTGCGTGGAGAGGTGTTACAGTCTCAATGCAGGGATTCTTTGCCATCATGCTGACCAGCTTCGTGACGAAGGGGGCAATCCTAGCTGGCGGCACAACACCCGCCGGTAGGGGCGATGAGACTAATGCGATACATGCCGGGAAATACTGGAATAGTTAGCTGATGCTCTCCAGCTAGCATTTGTTGGCTTCCAGGAACGAAGCTCACCTCGGCCCCATTAGTGTCTAGGGCCTTTTCTAAAAAGGCATCCAAAATCACCGGATGGCGCTTGAGCAGCGCATCTCTAAAGGAAGATGTAGATGCTAAAACATGTCAGACCCGGGTCCCAACAAAGCTTCCATTGAGCACAAACCAAATGCAGTAATCAGAGGCAGAGCGCTGCGCGATCGCGATAAGGCTTCGATCAAAACATCAGCCAGCAAGCCCACTTGGCAGGGTTTGCACAATGCCCAGATGCCAATTATCGAAGATTTCTGTTGCTGCACCAGATCATGGAGGTCCTGGCATTACATTATTAGCATGTACATGTATACTCCATGCTAGTCCTAGCCGACTTACCTGTAACGAAGGTACATAAGGTGCGGTGACTAGGCGTTCCACCTCGCGCACTAGTTGAGCGAGTTGCTCTCCCATTGCTTTAAACCTTGCATGTATATTGAGTGGATTTGATAGTTAGTACGCGTTGCATCTGACTGCCAAAGTTGACGTTGGTGTTGGGTGTACGAGGTTCTCTGCCCTAGCCGTTGCCCCGTCAACCATTGACATCGCTACTTTGGTTACTTTCTTTCTCTCTCAATTGTCAGTTGTATAGAGTTATATAGCCTTAAAAAGAATATTAAACGGTGAATATTAAATAATAGCAAATAAATGCATATAAATAAGACATAAGTTCTGCTTGTTAAAAAAAAAGTATTACATAATCCATTGGAGTCTTTTCTTCTAGTTACTGCCAGCCATAAATTCAGACCGCCTGTCTCACCGCCTGTTCTTGCCTCCTACATTGGATGTACAACATACTCTTCTTCACTGGTTATAGTGAACTAACTAGTTAGTTAACAGACTATACAAAACCCTTTGAATCACCACTTGTAAACACTTCTATATCAACTATTTTTGCAGGCAGAATCGAAACGGTAGCCGTAGACCGTCTCAACCAAGTCCGTTCCTGTTCCTATTCGCCCCCACGGCTTCTCCACATCTTCGGTCATGGCAGGAGTGGGATTGTAGTGGTTGTATATAGTGAAATTATAGTGGATTATGGCATTATAAAGGACCAAACAACCTCTCTCGGCCGAACTCCGATATCGAGGTACAAAAGGCCCGGGTCACATCATGCTCAATCGAATTGTTTCTCCCCTTTTACAACGCAGCTTCATTCTCAAATCCCCATAATTCTCCTTGACAATGCGACCAGTCCTCCGGGTCTCACGAGCACTACCAGCTCGGGTTTCTCGGCCCCAGATCTCGCGCACTATTCTAGCTCGCGGTGCTAGACTGAACAGTTCTGATGCCGGGAAAACAAACAGAAAAGAGAGTGATTCCTCATCTACAAACGCTCCCCCTTCACCCTTTTGGACTCCAGCCAAGGCTCTACTCGTCTCCGCATTTGCTGCGGGGTTAGGTTACGGCGTCTCCTCATATACCCAGACACCAGCACAGACATCCAAGAAACCCCAATATGGTTCGGCGAAGGATTTTGAAAAGGTAGACTCAATTGCAGCATAATCCCACACCAGTCCCAAGCCATTCAAACTAACAATACCCCTAAGGCCATCAACGAGCTAAGAACAAAACTCGGCGAAGACACAGTCAGCACCGAAGAAGACGAACTCCGCCAACACGGCTTCTCAGAATGGTCCAGCCTAAACGCCGACCGTCTCCCGGTCGCAATCGCATACCCCAAGACCACCGAAGAAGTCTCCGAGATCGCCAAGGTATGCAACAAATACCGCATGCCCATGATCCCCTACTCGGGCGGATCGAGTCTAGAAGCCAATTTCTCCGCCCCGCTCGGCGGCATGACAATCGACTTCGCCTTCATGAACAAAATCCTGGAAGTCCACCCAGACGACATGGACGTCGTCGTCCAGCCCTCCATCCAGTGGATGGAGCTGAATGAGAAGATCAAGGAGACAGGCATGTTCTTCCCCGTCGACCCAGGACCATCCGCCATGATTGGCGGTATGGTCGGCACAAACTGCAGTGGCACCAACGCCGTCCGCTACGGTACCATGAAGGACTGGGTGATTAACCTCACGGTCGTCCTGGCTGATGGCCGCATCATCAAGACTCGCAGACGTCCCCGCAAGACTTCCGCCGGCTACAATCTCACCGGCTTGTTTGTTGGCTCCGAGGGTACGCTCGGCATCGTCACTGAGGCTACGTTGAAACTCGCCCCGCTCCCAGAGCAGACTCGTGTGGGTGTCGTTGCATTCCCGACTATTCGTGATGCGGCCTCGACGGCTATGCAGGTTATTCGGAACGGCGTCTCCGTGCAGTGCATGGAGATCATGGATGATGTTCAAATGGACGTTATTAATCGCGCTGGTGGAACAGGCCGTGAATGGAAGGTTTCTCCTACACTGTTCTTCAAGTTCTCCGGAACGGTTGCCGGTGTCGCGGATAGTATCAATCTGACGACGAAGCTCGCTCAGAGCAACAATGCACAGTCGTTTGAATTTGCTCGTGATGACCGCGAAGCTCATGACCTGTGGGCGGCGCGTAAGGAGGCGCTGTGGAGCATGCTGGCATTGCGCAAGGAGGGATCAGAAGTCTGGTCAACTGATGTGGCTGTGCCCATTTCTCGACTGCCGGATATTATTGGTATGACCTCTACATGACTTATTTTGTTACATGCATACTGACTCCTGCTAGCAATCTCTAAGAAGGAACTGGTCGACCTAGACCTTTTCGCTAGTATCCTTGGCCACATTGGCGATGGAAACTTCCATGCAAGCATTATGTATAACCGCAACGACCCCGCCGAGAGGGAGCGGGTCGAGAAAGTGGTGTATGATATGGTTGATCGTGGTCTAGAAATGGAGGGCTCGTGCACGGCAAGTCGTTCATCTTGGAGACACTAGAATATCAACTAATTAGTACTATTACAGGGCGAGCACGGCATTGGGCTGGGAAAGAAAGGATCTTTGAAAAAGGAAGTTGGGCCGGAGACAATTAATGTCATGCGCGGTATTAAGCGTTCATTGGATCCGAACTGGTTGCTGAACCCTGGCAAGATCTTCGACTATGATGATGAGACACCGGGCCCAGGACATTGATTGTGATTTAGCATTTGGCAGTTTATACATTATAGAAGTATGAACTCGCAGGCTTTCTAGTAAACTGGCGGGGAAACCGAAATTTTATGATCATAACGGTGATGTTTGTTCAGAGCCCAGGACCTGAAAATATCGCTCGAAGAGAGTCGTACTCCACTGACAGCCAGTGCCTGAGCTCGGTATGTCTGTCGGTTCACTGGGTGGTTCGGTGTGAGGTGAGCTGTTGATAGCTGTCGGAGCAGACGCAGCAGCATTCGCCAACGCCCACATACGGGGAACATGTTCTCCGGCTTCGGATTGCGTAGTTGGCATCCGAGAACGACGGGTCGGGGCTATGGGTTCCAGCTCGACTGAGGAAGCACAGGAAGAACCAACATCATCTTCTCTGTGGCGCTTTAATGTCCCCGGGCCAAGCTGCTGTGGTGATCCTATAGCCACGGTGTTTGATTCTTCAAATCCGCTGTCACCATCTGGTGACGCCCCCCATTGGGATGGATTGATCTGTATCATGTCCCGAGAAAACAGAGCCTTCTTGCGGAGTTCCTCGATATTATCCCAGCGATAATCACGTCGGGAATCACCACTTATCTTCAAGTATTCGTATGTCTCATTCACTGCTTGCCATGCCAAATCCAATAGCTCCCCTTTTGGGGCCAGAGAAAGATTGATGAGCAGACAGGTCAAGGCATCCCACTCTATGTGGGGTTGAAAAGTCCAGAGCCACTGCC
Organism: Penicillium sclerotigenum; assembly: GCA_928213465.1. Taxonomy (NCBI): domain Eukaryota; kingdom Fungi; phylum Ascomycota; class Eurotiomycetes; order Eurotiales; family Aspergillaceae; genus Penicillium; species Penicillium sclerotigenum. The sequence goes on along the minus strand of CAKMRK010000938.1, from coordinate 93,321 downwards.
TGCCCTTTTCATAGCGGTTTAAAGCCACAGATTTCTGCAGAATCTCTATACACACCTTCCGGAAGTTGACATGCGTGAGCATAGACTGGTCTTGTCTCCCTCGGGGTTTGATCACTGCCAGTTTGAGCTTTGCGAGCATCAGATTGCTGGAGACAGTTGTAAAATAGTCTAGCGCAATACTTTGATCTAGATGCAATAGATATTGCTGCTCCACTTTCTCTTTAAACAGATCTATCGTTGTGAATTTCTGTGAAGCTGATACAACCGGGTAGCAGTTCTCTTCGCAAAACTGGTCTGAGAAGATAGTTCGGCGGGTAAAACCACTGATTTCAGATCTGAGGCTCAACAACATCTCCGTTTTCCCGCTGCAGTTTCGAGTTGTGTCCTTCATATCAGGATCAAGACTTGCATCGCTCACATTCGAAGGGAGTCTTGTGTCGAACCACGACTCCAAAATACGCGGGTTTGTGCCACAGTCCTCTGCGATATTGACATCGAGAATATAGACCTGCCACCAGAGTCGACGCCGCATTTCGACTTGAAAGGGTGGTAGCCCTGAAGCGGATGGATCGAGGTGCAGGCCGATCTTGAGGGCAGCCCCAATTGCATTCCCAAGAAACTTCCCAAGGTCTGGGCCTTTATTATAACGTCTGCTGCAAGCCTAAAGCAATTGTCAGATAATATCAGACGTCTCCTTGTTTCAAAGTCACATACAATGTATATGACAAAGGCTTGCAGCACAGTCATGTTCACTGACTTCAATAGATTGGCTTTTGCGAGGGAGCTTTCAACTCCGGTGCGATACCTTGAAATATTAGCAGGATGACTTACGGCTTTAGCCAAACACATACCTCTTCAATACTTCGTATTTGTCTTCATCAAACTCGACCCAGCAATCTTCCACTGACATTGTTGTCACGCCAGCATAACAAATGGCGAATATCAAACACTCCGTGGGTGCTCCAAGGGTCTCTCGAGACTGTGTGATATTCAATATCTGTCTCTCGACCGCTGGGGCATGTAGAATTTTGAGGATTGGCTCCACGTTCTCTAAGTATTTCTGCCATAGGAACGATACTAGAACCCGGGGAGGGCAAGGAGATTCGAGTACGGAAGTCGGGAGAGCTTCAAATAAGGTTGGAGTTTGATTCAGACTCCTTCCATCATGCCTGTAGCTCTCACGAGGTTGGTACACTGGGACAGGGCCATCACTTCCACCAACAGATGACGACGAAGATTGAGTCTGCAAAAGCCCTTGTAGTTGAAAGAGACTTTCCCCCAAACGATCTAATGTACGTTCAATTCTTTCGACGCGGACCACCATATCACCGCCAGCTTTATTACCCTCGGTAGTGGCAGTTTCAGCACTTGGTGGTGGGTAGCTGCATTGTATCTTGACTTTGACACAGTACGAGCAAGGCAGGGATCTGTCGCATTTGATTTTGCGCCGGCGACACTCAAGACAAGAGCGCATTGTGATGCTATATGAATGGAACACTGACTCAATATTGCACGGAACTGTAAAGAGTAAACCGAACTTTTGCTCGCAACCGTCATAATCACTCCAGTAGGAAATTTTGGCTGCAAGTCAAGACAACGTAAGTAACTTGAAGTTGATCAGACAAGGCCATAGTATGCGCCGATTGGTTGGAGCGGAGCGACGGAGGCACAAGTCCGCATTTCTAAGCGGCACCCGCGCAGTTACTTCGAAGACCGAGTAGATCGCATCATCATATTAATTCTCTTAGAAAAGTTGATTTAGAGTCAATGTTGGTATCGTTTAATTGGTTGAAGCGGGGTAGCGGACAGACAGTCAGCGTTATTGCGCTAGGGTAGTATTTGCATACACAGTCTGTGATGTGAAATCAACATCAGATAGAGAGAGCGAAATAGCGCAGGACTAAAACATATAAAGATGCCATTCCATCCTTGATGCTGAAATTTTCTCAAGCACGAAAGCAAAATTATTTTATCCAAGATTATTACTTCATCTACAGAGCAACAACTCAAAATGGCAACCTATTTGAAGAACGTTGCAATCATCGGCGTATGTCAATTCCATCCCCAAAACATACATATTACCCCAGCTAACAACTTGGCAGGCCAGCGGCAGCATTGGGAAAATCATCCTCAATGGCCTTGTCGCATCTTCCAAGTTCGAAATTACCGTCATCTCCCGCAAGGAGAGTGAGATGACCTTCCCACCTGGTGTGACTCTTGTCAAGACCGACTACTCGGAGGAAGGTCTCGAGGCTGCATTCAAGGGCATAGAGGTCGTTATTTCAGCGGTGGGTGCCACGGCATTTGGCGAACAGAAGAAGTTTGTCGATGCTGCCATCCGCGCGGGTGTCGACCGCTTTATCCCATCTGAGTTCTCGGCAAATAGCCAGAACGATGCTGTATTGCAGTTGTTGCCACTGTTCCGCCAGAAGAAGGAACTCATCGAGTACCTCAAGAGTAAGGAGATTGACGGATTGACCTGGACTGGTGTTGCTACTTCCGGATTGTTTGACTGGGCAAGTCTTCCATCGCGAATTGGATCGGGCTTGAGCTAATCAGTGAGATTTAAATAGGGTCTTGCAAATGGATTTTTGGAATATGACATTGTCGGTCATACGGCTACTATCTGGGATGGGGGCAACAAGAGTTTCACCTTAACCAATGAGAAGGCGCTCGCCGAGGCTGTTGCTTCTGTTTTATTGCATCCTGGTGAAACCAGAAACCAGTTTTTGTTCATCGCCTCCGTTGAAACCACCCAGAAGGACATTCTTGCTGCTTTGGAGGAGGAGTCAGGAGTGAAATGGACGGTGAACGAGACTACCACCGAGATTCAAGTCACCGAGGCAGTCAAGAAGCTTGCTGCCGGAGAGTTCAGTGGTGCTCTCTCTCTAGTTCGAGCCACTGTTTATGGCAACACCCCGGGTCTCCATTCAAACTATGCCAAAGAGGAGCAGTTGGCAAACAATGTGTTGGGACTTCAATTAGAGACTGTCAACAATGTGGTCAAGCATGTGCTCAGTAAATAGATCAATTGAATGTTTAGCAATGTCATAGGCCACTTTTTGAGTGGCTTTATCTTTTGACATCCTTTCCAAAAGGATACAGGACTTGCCATAGAAAGAAAGAATGCAAACAAACCAAATTTCGAGACATTAGACTTTGACCAACGACCCACATGTTCTGACCAATCGGGGAGCAGAACATTTGTCCGAACGCAAAATGCTGACTAATCGCGGGGCAAGGCAATTGGCTGAGAGCGATATCGCTGTCGCGGTGAAATGTTACAAGCCTTCAACCCCATCACCAGCGAAGTGGTAAGTACAGTTCTTGTTTGATATTGATATTTTGCCGTGAGAATTTCCCGGGATCGTAAACCATGTGATCTGTGAGGTATTGAAGCTGACAGAGCCTACGATATACTGCATGCGGGGCTCTGGAAACGCTTTGACTCATACAGGCCTCTGGTGGTATATGACCCAATTCGGCATGGAAGTCTTCTGTATATGTTTTGATTAATCGTGAGATTTGGCTTATTGGAACTTCTTGTTTGCTAACTTACCCAAGATTAATACCTATTTTCATATAAAAATGGCTGCTGCATTCCCGAAGAAGAAGTGCGGTACGTTCTTGAAATTTTCAAGTTATCCCATGCATCGTTCAATCCTAACATGTTACAGGTGTTCTCGGTGCCACTGGCTCTGTGGGTCAGCGTTTCATCCTACTGCTGGCAGACCACCCCTTCCTTGAGCTTCACGCTGTGGGTGCCTCTGAGCGTTCAGCCAACAAGAAATACAAGGATGCTGTGAACTGGAAGCAGTCTTCTCCCATGTCTGAGAAGCTCAGCAACTTGGTCATGCGTGATTGCAAGCCAGAACAGTTCTCGGATTGCGACCTTGTCTTCTCTGGATTGAACAGCGATGTTGCTGGCGAGACTGGTATGTGGTATCAGATGTATCTGATTTAACAAACTAGATCATGTGCTGACATTTCATGCAGAAATGGCGTTCATTAAGGCTGAGATCCCTGTCTTCTCAAATGCAAAGAACTTCCGCAAGGACCCCATTGTGCCTCTGGTGGTTCCTACTGTGAACCCCCAACATCTGGATCTGATTCCTCACCAACGTGAAAAGTTCGGTCTCAAGAAGGGCTTCCTGGTCTGTAACTCCAACTGTGCTGTCATTGGCATCGTCATTCCCTTCGCGGCTCTCCAGGCCAAGTTTGGCCCTGTTGAGGAAGTCGAGGTTTTCACCGAGCAGGCCGTCTCTGGAGCCGGCTACCCCGGTGTACCTACCATGGACATCCTGGACAACGTCATTCCCTATATCAGTGGAGAGGAGGACAAGCTTGAGAACGAGGCCCAAAAGATTCTGGGTTCATTGAATGCCAGCGCCACCGGTTTTGAGGAGCAGACTGGTCTCCGCGTCGGCGCTACTTGCACCCGTGTTGGTGTCACTGACGGCCATATGGCGTTTGTTTCCTTGCGTTTCAAGAACCGCCAAACCCCCACCGCCGAGCAGGTCAAGGAAGCTCTGCGGGAGTACAAGTCCGAGGCACAGAAGTTGGGTGCTCCTTCCGCACCAGAGCCCGCTATTAAGGTGTTCGATGAGCCCGACCGTCCCCAGCCCCGCCTGGATCGCAACATTTCTGGTGGATACACAGTGAGTGTTGGCCGCGTTCGTGAAGGTGCCCCAGGTGGTCACTTTGATATCCGATTCGCTGCCCTCTCTCACAACACCGTCATTGGAGCTGCTGGATCATCCATCCTCAACGCCGAGGTTGCTGTTATCAAGGGCTACATTTAAGTAGTTACGAAAAGTGGAATTATCAGCGCATGTCAAATAGATACAAATTTTCGTACAAATGAATTAGATCTCATTGGTCTTGATACCTAAAGCGGAAGTTCACGTGTCCACAGGTGGATCAGGGCTCCGAGTTAAGATGACATAAGCAAGCACTCCATCCCCACTAGTGGAGTATGATTGGTTTGAGTGGAGAATAGGGCTCACAATCACCACACACTAAGCGAATTCCTCTCTGATTTGGATCATCACTTTCTCGGCTTGAGCCTTCTCCTTCGACACTCCGACCACCTAACCTTCAGTCGACAAATCAGTCAAAATGCGCGGCCCGTAAGTGTCATGAGATCGCCCTCTACATCACTATTCTGCACACTGGACTCGCCTATCTGTCGAATTGCGAGTTCAGCGAGTCGCTGCGAGAGTGATCGAAAATTTCTCGACTTGGAACGCCATCACTAACAATCATGTTTCTTGCAGCGGAAAGCACCAGAAGCGCCTCAGTGCGCCCTCGCACTGGCTCTTGGACAAAATGTCCGGAACCTACGCGCCCAAGGCCTCCCCCGGTCCCCACAAGCTCCGGGACTGCCTTCCCCTGATTGTCTTCATCCGTAACCGGTACGCACGCGACACCCTGAATTCCTCGAGACGCGACGAACAACCGCTGACATTTCTTTCGTTGATAGTCTCAAGTACGCCCTGAACGGTCGCGAGGTCAAGGCCATCATGATGCAGCGCCTGGTCAAGGTTGACGGCAAGGTCCGCACCGACACCACTTACCCCGCTGGATTCATGGACGTCATCTCCCTCGAGAAGACCGGCGAGCACTTCCGTCTCATCTACGATACCAAGGGTCGTTTCACCGTCCACCGCATCCAGGCTGAGGAGGCTGAGTACAAGCTCTGCAAGGTCAAGCGTGTTCAGCTCGGCAAGGGCGGGATCCCATTCTTGGTTACGCACGATGCGCGAACGTGAGTTCCACACTCCACAAGTTCCGTGTCATTCAGTCGTTGGACCAAGCTTTGGTTGATCGGCGGAGGACAATGGAAACAGTAAGATCCCATTTGATCAGGACATGGTTTTGCTAACTTCCGTTTTCACTCCACAGCATCCGTTACCCCGACCCTGCCATCAAGGTCAACGACACCGTCAAGGTTGACATTGCCACTGGCAAGATCGTCGACTTCGTCAAGTTCGACACCGGTGTTGTCATTATGGCCACTGGTGGTCGCAACATGGGTCGTGTTGGTGTCATCACTCACCGTGAGCGTCACGACGGTGGTTTCAACATCGTCCACGTTCGCGATGCTCTTGACAACCAGTTCGCTACCCGTGAGTCCAACGTCTTCGTCATTGGACAGGACAAGCCCTGGGTTTCCCTCCCCAAGGGTAAGGGTGTCAAGGTATGTTATATTCTCCAACATTGATGTCTACGCATTATCCTAACGTTCTTTTCTAGCTCTCCATTGCTGAGGAGCGTGACCGCCGCCGTGCCCACGATCTCGCCAACTAAATCCACAATATCTTCTGATATCCACGGATTAGTTGACAGCTCAAAACAAACACAAAAACAGTAGCTGGGAAACGGCATCTTGTCTTGCTTAACGGGCTTGGGTAATGCATTTTCGTAGGTTCGAACCATAGCAAACAAAACAGGAACGGGTTAACCGCTTCGTTTCCGAGTGATATGATACCATTTGACGATACCTCTTTTCAAATTATTTAATGACCGTACTTTTACTTCACTTCCCTGGATCTTCGAAACCTCCTGGATGATTAGCTCTCATGTCTTTTTCTGTGCTCATTCTCTGGCCATCATTGTTCTGCAGTCATCCCAGGCATGCCTTTCTATACTCGAAGAAGATCAAGGGACATGTAGGTTTTTCTTTCGTACTGGGTAGACAAGAGAGCGAGTGCATTGCAACCCCCAGGTCCTACTACGGCCCGAAGCCTGCTAGTACCAATCCAACTCGTTCTCTAGACCAAAAGCTACTGCACACACAGGAAGGCTCCGGCTCAACCCGCCCAAGCTGTTTCAAGCTGAAACCCAGCACCTCGAAGACCCAAGACATGCATCATCCCGCTCAGAAAATATATTGCATACATGCTCATCTCCGGCACAACCCCGATAGCTCGAATGGATCGATCCATAACACCACCGCACCACCGCACTTCGGCTTATCCGATGCAACCGTCCTCCCGTGTCGGTGTACATAGTATGTAGTACCCGTGGACACTGCACGGGGAAAGCGGAGATTACCGAGTTTCCAACACACAAGCCTGAAGATAGCGATCACACTAACAAACTCAAGTCCGGACCTTCTTGATGGGTGTTATAATTCGCTCGCTCACGCATTATCATCGGCTTTCGCCCAAGCAGCCCGAACCACCCGCTATAGGAGAATGATCATCACCTGCAGAGGTCAGCCATGGTGATCAATGACGATCATGGTGATGCCAGAGGTATCGCGGCCCAATTGATGTGTGTAGGTCGGGATACTTAAATGGGTTGACATCCACATGCCGTGTAATTAAAATCGAGGTGTGTCCGGCATATGGAGCTAGCTCATGCGATGCAACACCAGGAAGTGTCCGATGTGGAGGTATTGAAGTTTGTTTTACCGCCGGCCGAAAGTCTTTTGCTTACACCTTATACTGCAGGTATATATGGATTGTGTGGGCACTTGACAGGGTTCTTTGTGGATGAAATTAGGTGAATATATATATATATATATATATATATGTTGTATATACCTATCTACAGGCCCGCATAACTGGACAGGGGGGTAAGAGTAAGAATGAACTTATTCGTCTCCGCTGTCAGGTTGAGGAGGCAACCTTTCCTCCTCTATCGGGATGGGCGGTTCTTAAAAAGTTGAGCAGCTCTAAACAGTGCAATGACTTTATAGAATCGACATTTACTCCGTTCAATCCAAATGCACTTACCACACTGCCCGGAGCGATCATCGGGAAGGCAGTAAGGGATAGGAGAACCAAACGGCTCATCTAGTCCTTAGAAGGATATTTTCTCTCTTAAATTTCTCCGATGGCTTATCCTGGCGACAATATGACAACAAAGGGGAACAGGATAATTTGATAGATCCAAACTCAATCCTCGCACTCAGCCGTCCCACGTTCGGAACTCCAGTGGGGATACTAGGGATAAGTTCTCCGTGTGCCAAGCGCCATTCTGGCAAATATGCACGACAACATGGGGCCGTATCATTCCTGACCCCTCATTTTATGCAGTGTGGAGAGAGTTGAACTAGCCTTTTCAGGTGTATCTAAGAAGGAAAAGACAAAGCTGAGGTAGCGAAATGACAAGGGGGATCTTGCCTTGATGAGATTGTATCGCTTCATGCATTCTATGTGGCTGGCTGCACTAGACAGCATATTAGCATGTACGATGTGAATTTGGAATCTGAGCTACAGGAGAAACACAAATAGGTATACTCCATACTATCTGGGGGATGCAGAACAATGCAGTTGTTGTGGATTATACTTAAGCGGTGACCCCCTGGGACCCAGAATGTTGTGTACTTTTGTTCACATGCACAATTGATCAATCGAGCTCGTATACAACATAAAGCGTCGGCGATCTGAAGCAACAGAAGTGGAGCCTCGGCGTAAGTCCAAGCTGCACAGGAAGTGGCCAGATATTGCGTCTTTGAAATTGTAGCGCGTCATAGGTTTTTCTTTTATGTGTCGGCAATGCAAATCCTGAGCCTAGAACTTGTTGGTAGCGGCTCACCCTATTATCTCCGCATAACTATCGATGCACTTCCAATTATTAAAGATGGAAGTTTAAAAAATGGATATGATATCAAGTTGCGAAACTCAAAAATATCACCTTTTATAACCTTGGAAGATGATAATCCCCCATAAACTTCCATGAACTTTGGAACGCATGGATCTAACCGAGATCCGTCCCAGTCCCTTGGGACTGGGACTATGTTGTATAGGGAGAAGCTGGATGGGATTTTTCACGTGGTGATGTTGGAGATGATTGGACTAAAGGATGTACCTATCGTAGAATTACTTACATTGGATGCAGCTGTTCGTATCTTGCTTTGGAACCCAATGCCTGTTATGCGGGGGAGATTGGTTCGCACACTACCGGCAGTGGAAATGCCGGTGGCACGGTCCAAAGAACATGAATAATATGGAATACATGCGAATACATGCCAATCACTTGGGCTTAAGACGTTGGAGATCGAACCTCGGGGTCAGTCTAGCGGTGTATTAGTGAGTAAGGCTAGGAATGTCGCAAGGATCGAGTCAAAGTAGTATTGTTAGACTAGGCAAATCTTGTTTTTAATTGAGCGAGAGCGAAGTGTTAATCTATTATATTATTATCGTTATGAGTATATAACGATATAATAATGGTATAATTATGATATAATAACCGTAATTCCCTACCGTTTTAGGGCACAAAGTTCAATACTTGTTCCTGATCGCCATCTGAATTGGAAACTTGCCTAGAACTTGGTATCTGGATGCTTATATGGTCTATACCATAAATAAGATTCTCTCTGGTGGGATTGACGGGCAAACCAATGGTGGACTGCCATAAAATCCAACGAGATAAACAATTATTCTAAAGTGTTCCAAGTTGTTCGATTCGTATATTCCCTGTCGGCTCCATCGATCGTCAGGACTCCACACACATTGGCAGTTTACGGCCACTACGTTAGCGCCCAGTTTTGTGGTTTTGTGTACTCCGTACATGGGGGATTCTAGACCAATCGTTGATCATTTTAGATGTCAAGTGGAGATCTACTCCGTATCGAGTATGTGTCTCTCATATATCTCATACAGCTCATACAACTCATACAACTCATACAGATATTACAACTATTATTATTTATGGTCATATCGATTATTTTGTATCCACCTTGACTAATTAGGCTTCCCAATTGTGAATTTTTCTAGAATAATCTTAAGGATTGTTAGGGAGGTTGACCGCTTCTCAACCGATTCCTTCAGCAACTAAGAGACTCTCTCCACTTGTCATATTGTCAACCAAACTAAATCTTTCCCTTTCTGCAGCCCAACGGCCAACGGGTGTTCGGCATAACAATCTCGGTAACCAGCAGAGAAGCCCAACTCGCAGATCTAATTCCTTTTTATGGAGTTCACTAGGTTCTCCCCGATTTAGGGCCCCTGGAGGTCCGGTCCTTGGGGTCCGAATGGAGTAACCAGTAACCCCCCCCCCCTTACACTCCCAATGACAATATTCCCCCCTTTTCCCCATGGCTCGTCCCGTCAGAAGCCTTCCAGCAGCTTGGAAACTGGGATTGATGCCCCGGTTGTTAATATGCCCAGAGTTCCTGGCCCATATTTAACCCTCGTGATGTGTCGAACGTGGCGGAATAAGTCACAGGGATAAAGGAAATCCATCGGCTCTGGCTTAATGTTTAAAACCAATCACCTTCACCTTTCCGAGCAACCCGCTTGTGTTTATTATCTGTGCGTTATTTAGTTATTTTCCTATTTCTCGTACACATACGGAGTCCTCCCACCGTACTTGCTCCTTCTCTCGCATCGCGTCTAATATACACCTCTCACCTGGGCATCCCTGCCCTGTAATTACTCTACTCAAGCGCCGTGTTACATGAGCGTCAGCGTGTACTTTGCCTAATGTGTTGGCCTTGCTTTCTTTTCCCAATGGTGACCGCATAAATGCAATCGACCAGCCCAGAAGAATCGGCCTCTGAACCGCCCCCCCAGTCCTTTTCCACTCCAGGGGACAGGCAAAATTCGTTATCCAAGAAAGCGACCATGTCTGCTCAATCTACTTTTGTAGCCTTAGACTGGGGGTATTCTTACCCGTTAATCTTCCATCTCAACTTGGAGATTCCCACCTTTTTCGTGTCTTATCGCTGGTGGGAAGACGAGGCAACGACCGTGTTCTGGGCATTCGATATCCAAGAAATCCGCCGGGTGATCCAATTCGGACTCTTTGCCAACGAAAATTTACCGAGGACTTCTCTTTGCGCCCGAACTGTGGAAACCATTGATACCTTTTTGGTCGCGCTGTCCGAGCCCCATGAGTATCAGCTCCTTGGGAATCTCTCTCATATACAGAGGGTCGAGGAAATACTACGCCGGTCGAGTATATCTCCTTTCCGGCCGATTCCTTGGAGTTGGCTCCCACCGCAATCAAGTCCTACTCTAGATGCGCGAGAAATCGCTGCTGCAATTGAGGCTGAAAGCTATTTTCACTTCAGGCAGATTGCCTTTGAAGAGTTTGTACGTGCTGCTCTCGGATACAAGGCTGTCTTCGTCGAGTGGTTCCTACAGCAGCATGCGGCTCTTTATATTATTCTCCAGGATCATTTAAGTGCCTACAAGGAGGATATTCCTCTATACACCGAAGTGGAAAAGGTATGTTCTTTACATTATTCAGCTATAGTCATCATTACATTGAGCCTGAGCTGACTTCTACAGCATCTTCGGTCGCGGAGTCCATTCGCACACCGAGCACTGATCCAGTGCCTTCTAGCTGTACGACGTGGCGCGAATCATACCATTTCCAACCCCAACACCTCTGGGTTTGAATTCATCGCAGGCCCTATTCAGGCTTTATTCAAGGAACAGCCAGGAAGGCTTACTGCCATGCTCAAGATTTTGAGCGTTTTGGCAATCCGATTTCGCCGACAGTACATCCATGCTCCTACTATGGATTGGAAGACTCCATTTGATACCTCTATTCCTTTCCTGGACGATTATCTCGAGTCGACATCTCCAACGGACTTAGCCCGCAGCATGAGAGGCCTAGACGAGCGCAATTTTGCCGAGTTGACCCGACAAAGCCTGATAGCAGAAGATGCTACCGCCGGGGAATTGCTGGCTCAATGGCGCAAACTAAGTATTTCTATCTGGGAATGCTGCGCTGCACTTCCAGAACTGATTCCATATCTACAAGAATGTGCACAGGTAAGAAGTTATTACTCCCAAATGTCGCCGAGCTCTCAAAATTTCAAAGCCCTCTAACCACATAACTATCCGGATAGTCCCTCGTAACAACACGTAATTATCATTCTCTTGCGGCTATCATCAAAGGCCTGCACACCTATACCATTTTGACGACGCGCCCCGCCAATACCCAAGAAACCGCGATTACACTTGAGACCCTGATTCCACAAGAGATCATTTCCCTCATGAGCCCGGCCGAGAACTTTGCCACCTATCGTCAGCACTACCAAGAATTCCCCGGCATTCCCTTCCTGATCGCCCACACCCGTGATCACAAAGAGAATGGTGAATCCGTCCTTCAGCCAGTTTTCCAGTACTTGAAAAGTACCCAATAAGCCCACAGGGGTAGTCACCAGATCAGCAGCCTATTTAGGCTCCTCCCTGACTTCGGCTTCGGCTCCAGTGAGAGAATAAAAGCAATATACCTCAGTGTGTGCTTGGCTTGTGTGGCTGCAGATGGCGAGACCACCTCGCATGGGCTGTGGGCTAAAGATTGTTTCCATTGTTTGTCTCTTTGGCCAGCAGCTAATGCATGAATGGTGTGTTTTCCTTGGCAGTCTTACGAGGGGGTAGGTGATCTACACCAGATGACGACCCTAAATGCTATATTTTATGATCTGTATTTCTACTCTGATACCCATGCTAGCACCGGGCAGCACCGGGGAGTCCGGCGTTGCATTGTGCTAATGTGAATCTATTTTTCTTTTTTTTTTTTGCTGGTGACATTCATTGAAAAGGTTCCATTTACACTTGGATAACAGTGGACACTCATTGGATCTGAAAGCGTAACAGATCAGCCTATCTCATCCACAATCCCCAATGCAGTGAAGCAAATCCAAGCATATCAGGAGATCCCCTCAGACGCATGGTGCTATCTCCCATATGCGTTGATCAAGGACCTACAAATCAGATGAAACCCATTCCAGCCGAAGAGCCGCCTCAGACAAGAGTAGGGCCAGAGGTAAACCGCACAGATATGCAGTCCCGTGCAGAAGTAAGGGTGAGAAGAGAAGGGGATGGGGGTGAGTCAAATACCCCGCCCAAAATCTCTTTGCTTTTTTTTGGTATCCAACAAGAAAAGGACAGAGTGCATATATTGATCTGGCCAACCAAAGGAGTAGGTCACACGTTAGTCCTGTTTTGCAGCCGCCTTAGCCGCCTTCGCATAACCAAAAATGCCCAAGAAATAAGCGATTCTGTTGACGAACAGGAACGTTGTGATCCCGATATTACCCCAGGTCAAAGCGTTCCATGCCGCAACATCTGCAAATGCGTCCCAGCCCATCGCCAAGTACGTGGCGTAGACATGGCCTACATCGGCGATGGCCAACCCTATTAGATAGTTGCGCAGTACTCTGGGCTCTGTTGTGGCATGGCAGACACCCACGCCGACGAGGAAGAGGAGTGAGTAGACATTGCCGAGTTGGTAGGCGAGCGCAATGCTGCTGGGGTGCAGGGTGGCCGGGGCTGCGATGGTGGGTGTTTGCCCGGCAATAAAGCCTCGGAGGTCATATAGGGGAAAGACACTACCGAGGGCCCTGCATTGAGCACAGTAGGTCAGTGCATGGTTGGGAGGAAGGGTTGAGCTGGTCGTACAATGAGATAGGCTCGAGGACACCGAAGAGGAGGTGTGGCCATGTTGGGAAGATGGTGGGCATTTTGGGGACCTGTGGAGTTCAACATTATTCTTGTTTCTCTTGATTGTTGTGCTTTTGTCCTGACTGTAATTGGCTCGAAGCAGTCTGCATAAACGAAGCTTGCAGTAGCTTTCCTGCTGCGGAGAGGAAGGCAACTCACGTGTAGTTTCTGACCACAACAAATATGGAGTAGATAATGTCAATTGTATGTTAAAATCTGAGCAAGCCAATGAGCGAAAATGCAATAAGAAGTCCCTGAAACAGAATTGCTAGGGGGATCCCAACACCTGGGCAGAATGCTGGGCAGCTGACGTAGACACCCTCGGGACCCACTTTACTGGCACTCGTCACCGCCCGTATCCGTTATCGCGTGGATCTTATCTGAGCTTCATCTTCTGACCCCCGAAGTGATGGATGCAATATGTCAGAGACATCTAGGATGATATGCAATCTGTGATAGCTGGCCGAAATGGAATCTGCAAGTACATTAAGACCTCTTGATGAATCACTACTCCGCGAACTCCCTCAACTCTCTCTCCGTATCGCCCCTCTACGAGAACCAGTATCATCACGAACTCTAAGCGTCCCATCGCCCCTCGAACCCAATGCCAGTGGCACACGTGACTCGAATAATATCTCCAATTCAAACAGCAATAACGGAAAGATTCCAGCCAATGCAAAGGCAGGCCTACCCACAGTTACGGAATTTCTCAATGCTGCGCGCATCAGGAAAACCGAACTTTCAGCAGACTCACAGTCAAATGTGGAACGTCCCCCTAGACCGATACTTCCTGCTTTTGTGAATCTCCGTGCTCTGGAAAAGTTTCCATTCTCATCATCCTTCGATGATGACGCCCTCCAAGGGCCCCGCAAGCGTCGACGCCGAGATCCCCAGGCCGATTCATTCAGCGAGCATCTACAGTTGCCTATCCCCCAAGCCCAGAAGGAGCAGCGGCCTCCTCCATTTGGGCCATTTGCCATTCTAAATGGATTGAATGAGCCTCCGCCCAATGCTGCCCTTCTTCCACCCATTGAGGCTGGATCTAACATATCCCAGCTTTTGACCAAGCCCTCCGGAGGTGATGCTAGTGTTGACCCTGGAACGTTAGTTTCCGGCCAGTCTCCGGGAAAACGAGATACTAGACTCGAAGAAGTCCTCAGAATGTCCCTCAACGTGGATGGAGACGACGATCGTAATGATAATGATGAAGATGTTGAAAGCACTAACCCAGTGGATCCTGATGAGATTGCCCCGGCTGTTCGCGAAACAGAGATACCTAAGAGCAGTGAGGCATTGCCACCCCCTCCTAGAGAAGATGTGCCATTGTCTCCTAAAACTCGCGGCCGGTCCCGTAAAAACCTGAGGAAGTGGACCGAAGAAGAGACGACCACTTTACTCCGAGGCGTGGTCAAATGTGGTATTGGCAACTGGACCGCTATTCTTGCTCAACCGGAACTGAAGTTTAATCAACGAACTGCCTCAAATTTGAAAGACAGGTATGCACGGTTCTTAGTCAACTGTCTAGTCTTATGCTAAAGCTTCGCTGTGCTGAAGATTCCGAGTCTTATGTCCATGGGCGTACAGGTAAGCAATGCGAATCTAACACCCTGAGATCACTCAATCAGGATAGCTAATATTATCACAGCGCATCCGACCCCAACGAAGCCGCGAAACAACTACGTGACACCCTCGCTAACGCCCTCCTCAAAGCCAGAGCAGAGGGCTCTGACGGAACACCTGGCAAAATCCACCTTTCCCATCTAATGCCGCCCAGTAAAGGCTTTGAACCAAACTCGGGAGTAGGAAGTCTGGCTCACAATCCACACAAACCCTCTATCACGAGCACCATCTTATCCATGCCCGACGCGGAGTCTGGGAGTAGTAGCCTTGCCCAATCACAGCCACTCTCATCAGGAAATAGCACACCCGCTCTCTCAAGCAAGTCCTATGCAACCCTAGCGTCTCTTGGAATCCCCGAACCACACGTCGCAAAATCCAAACGTCGCTCTCGGCGACCCTTCACAACCGCTGAAGACGAAGCTCTCCTCAAAGGCTACGCAGTGCACGGCTTCCAATGGACCCTAATCCAGCAAGATTCACGATTGAACCTAAGCCACCGCAAAGCGACAGACCTCCGCGACCGCTTCAGAACCAAGTTCCCACACGCTTACCGCGACGGCGGTTCTGTGAGCGGCAAAGCCCTCACCAACCAAAACCAGGGCCAGGGCCAGGAGTCGGCTGCAGGCGCGTCGACCCCTCGTTCATATCCTGTTAGCACCGAACAATCCCTTAGCAAGGCCTATACCATGACTTGCACGCCGACTCCGGCTACAACTCCCCGCAATTCGGTGTCGAGGAGTCGTCACGCTGCTACACCTTCGCAGTCCAATCTCGCTCTGGTTGATCCCGCGCTCTTGCCTCCGCCTCCGCAGGGCTTTTCGGAGCACTCGATGTACCTTCCTCCTGCTGCTGCGGGTGCATTTTCTTTCTCCTTAGATGATGGATCTGGAGCGGGTACTGCTTCCGCGGTGGAGACGGCGTGGGAAGATAATACCCTCGCTCCTATGATTTGGGATGAATTGACCTAATCAGGGACAAGCCTTGGGTGCGCTATGTTTCCAACACGTGCCATGAATCTTTGGATTTCTTTGGGTGTCTTGATATTCTTTCTCTTTTCTTTCTTCTCTTCTCTACTCTTCTCCTTCTCATTTCGTTGTCTTTTTTTTGGCTGTGCATTTCCGGTGCTCTGTGAAGCATCTCTTATTTGCTCTGGTCTATTTATCTATATCCCGCAGTACACGATGGTTTTTGCTATAGTTCTATTCATTAAAATCTTTCTTTTGCAGTTCAATGTCATTTAACAATCAGATTGACACCAAGGAGAAATAGATACAACAAGTCTGATATTCCCACTGTGCATAAAATTAGCACCACGAAAGATGAGACTAAAATGGATCAGTAATCGTAAAGTTTTGAAAAGAAAATTAGGAAAAAAGCGGCTGTCCAATTAAGAAGACAAATAAAACCTGTACTTGCTTGTCTCTGTATCTGATTGAGAAGAATGAAGCGGTAGTTTCGGATATCAAACGAGCATAAAAGAAATTCAAGGAATGACCATCACACAGCATACACTGCGGGTACCCATTTTCAATCGCGAAAGATGTCTGCCATGTAAAGGATATGAGAATGAGGGAGCGGAAGAAAAAGATATGGAGATAAAGGTGAGAAAGGAAGTCCAGAGAGGTCGAATGCAAGGCCCATCCAATCCTGATAAATGAGGCATGCTTCTCGTTAATGAATTAATGGTCAAGGCACCAGTCATCTACCACGCATTGCGGTCCCAGTTAGGATCTGTGGAATGAGCATTAGCATACGTTCAACGGTAATCCGCATAAATGGTTAAAGTAGACCCACCTTGTATGTAGCTAGCAAGCACCTTACTCCCCGTCTGCAGAAGAGGGTGTCCAGCAACGATCTGGAGGAAGCGCTGCAGGCCCTCACGGCGGTGCTCGATGACGTCGTCGCTGAATCGATTGGTGAAGACCTTTCCGGGCAGCGGGGGTATCGTGACGCGCGTGCTCTCGCGCTCCAGGATATCGCGGAAATACTCGAAGTCGGAGTATCGGCGGCGCACGACAGAATGTTTCAATTTGAAGGCGGGGATGTTGGTCCGGCACACAATCTCGTACGACGTGTACATATTGCGAGATGTGCCGTGGGTCTGGGGATTGCGGACCTATTGCAGTCATTGTTAGTATGGGGTATTCGGTCTTGGTGCCCGATGGGGGGATGGTGATGCGGGTTTTGGGCGGGGATGTGTGGGGGGCTGATTATGGGAGATATGTGGGCACGAGACCCTGGGGTATTGGGGTAGATGACTGATTCAAGTGTGGATATTGAGTATTGTGCATTCAAGTAACTCACTTCTATCTCAAGGAAGTTCTCAGGAGGTCCGTAGATCTCTTCAAAGGACTGCTGTCGCGATTCTGGGACGGACTGCATTGTGGTGGGGTTTGGGTGATGCAGAGGGAAAGTTGAGGGAAGGCTGAGCGGGCTTTTATATTGCGAATGCTCAGATGGTGAGTCGGGTGTGTGTTATTCAATTAGATGACTTGTCTCACTCTAATTCCCTAGAACCGAACACCACAGAGCAGATCCTAAGGTACCCGAGCTCGGAAGTTGGAGAAGCATCTCTATCAGTGGGGACCGGGGAAATAATTGATCCGCCCTTTTGGCTTATCTTCCTGACAGCCGTTCGAGGGTTTCTCGGGTTTCTCCGTGTCATAGATCTACTTCATGTAACAACTCTATCTATACAAACCCTAAACAGAAGAAATCAAAAAAAATACTAGAAAAGGCTGTATAAGGGGCTAACTACTCTTTTTTTATATAATTCAAAATCTATACACTTAGAGAGACTCCACAAAGCTATCAACACTCCCTACTTAGCCGTGAGCAAGTTAACACAATGCTCCAGCTCAAACTTACAATTTGCAACACCGAGCTTGCATGTCCCTCCTGTGGAACTATGGTGAGTCAGTCTTCCTGCTCAAGGCGGATGGGACCTATACTTCTCACCAGGTTTGACCCTCCTTCTTCTCTTTCTCTCCCTCTTTGAGTGAACAGCTCAATTTAATCCATGATTTTCTTTCCTATTTCCCTTCTCTACAAGCTGTCGGCTGCTAAACTAGGCAAGCGAAGAATAAATAGGTTGTGCTAATCTTCAAGTGGCGGTCGATATATATATAGTCGGTCACATCATCTGACGATACTATCAAATCTTTAGCTTCCTTCTATATCTTCCCTAGAAAGCTATAGCTGCATTACCAAACTATTGAAAGTAGTCCTCTAAACAAGTACACATGAAGGAAGAATGCAGGGCTAGTAGCAAGATTTACCTTGATAATGGCAATGATGAGGACATAATGGATGTTGTCCGCAAGATATATGCAAGAATTTTATTTTGAACTTTGAAGTCCTCAAAACAAAATGCCGATGCATATAAGTGTAATAACTGACCTGAGAAAAATAATACTATCTAACCATATAATTTGAGCATTTGTCTCTTTAAGTCTAGATATTGGAGGGAGCTTCAATCTATTGCGATGCCCATCAAGAATATTTAACGGGTTTGTATGGTGTTTCGCTCCCCGGTCATGGGTATATCCCTGCATAACATGCATATGCAGAAGCAGAGATGCACTTACCACAGGCTGTTGCTTTCCTGCATAAACGTGCCCATCTTGGTTCTTGGAGGGTAAATTGAGTGCTGGACTTGTGGGAAACCATGCAATTTAATCACGCCAAAGCTATATTAGAGGGGGTGACACCAAGCGGGTAACACAGCTAAAGGCAAATTTATAAATGCAAATCTTACTCCGGAAGGTGTAGGTCCTAAATAAGTCAATGCATCGGTTTATATTCTGGATATTCTTATTACAAGCATTAGTGTGCAAACTATATATACTTATCCCAACATAGAGGCCTTTTTGGGGAATGTCCCTTCGCATTGGAGAGCAAATTCTTTAAATACAGGTGTTTGAAGGTCTTGGCAACAAAAGTTCGAGTTTATCGGAAGCCCTGATCGGCGTTAAGCCTCGGAGTTAAGGCGATGAATGACATAACCCGAATTCAGTGCCCGTGACCGAGGTTGGGACTTATCAACTACGTATCGATAAGCATATCTCCTCATCTCTAGGGCTCATTGCCACAACGATACATCATGAGTTCAGGGACACCTAATGACGGGAGAGAATCTCCAAGGGGCTCAGAAGGGACCTGGCACCCTGCTCGCGAATGGCTGGAAGATGACGAGCCGGATGCCGAATACCACCCCGCGCGAGAGTCGTCTGAGCACGATGGCGCATGGGAGAACGACGTATCCAATGAAGATCAGCAAATGGGCTCGGGGATTGCAAGTAAGACTCGACTGTAGGCCCTTAAAGTAGTATACAAATGGACTAACCGCTTCGTTGTGATAGACCATACCCGCATCAGCATCGGAACCATCCAAATCGAACTTAGAGCGGACGATTCGGAGAGTGACCACGCAGACAATCTGAATCAGCGGCGTACCCGTAGTATGTCGTGCTGGTGACTCCCAAAGGATGTCAGTACAATTACTTACAATTTACAGTACCGGCTTCCCGATTATTTGAACTGCTTGCATCCAGTGGGTTACAACATATCCTCCAAGCCAACGGTTGGCCGACGGCAATGGAAGACGAACAGGAGCAGCTAGAAAATGAAGATGATGGGTTAAGCGATGGGGATTTCATGCCTATATTCCGGACTCGCCTCCGAGCCGGACGATCCGCAGACAGCGTTAAACTTCCACCGGTTCCTAACCCGGAGGGCAAGAAGTTGATGGGGGAAGGCCATTTCGGAACTGATCAATTCTATGGCGACCGGCTCAGACAGCGCAAGAGATTCCTAGCGACAAGCCTGATGTGGCGAGAACTAGGCATTGATACCGCTGGGGTGCGGAGAAGAGCAGGCCAATCTATCTCTCAGGTAGGCCAAGTGTATATTCAGCAGATGGAGATTATAACAGTGAGCAGTACTAACGCATACGTCTGGCGACTACTAGGGCCTCATTCCAAGTTCGGTTGCGGACAAGATCATTCACTATGACACACGGAGTTATTCAGGCCAGTTCTCAGATGATGGCAATTTCTTTTTCTGCTGCGCACAAGACTTCAAGGTTCGGATGTATGACACATCCAATCCGTATGACTGGAAATACTACAAAACCGTCGATTATCCTTTCGGCCAGTGGACCATCACAGATGCGACGTTGAGCCCCGACAACCGCTTCCTTGTCTACAGTTCAATACGTAGTCAGGCATATATGGCGACTACAGACCCAGAGGACGATTCGGATCCTGCTGTTTTAGATTTATCTACTCCACCGGGCCAGAGGAGAAGACGGAGCTGGGGTGGTTCACACTTCGGGGTATGTGAAGTGATGCTTTTACTAACTGACATTTCAATGGTTAACTTGGTGAATTATTAATAGATCTGGTCTCTTCGATTCTCTGGAGATGGACGTGAAGTTGTCGCCGGCACATCAGAAAACTCAGTCATCGTTTATGATTTAGAAACGAGACAGCCAGTTCTAAATCTACGAGATCGGCATCAACATCACGTCAATGCTGTGTGTTACGGCGACACATCATCGCCCCACATCCTGTACTCTGGATCTGATGATACGACAATTCGGGTTTGGGACCGACGGTCAATGGGCGATGGGCGTGAAGCCGGTGCCTTTATGGGCCACACGGAGGGACTAACGTACGTTGACAGCAAAGGCGACGGCCGGTACGTCTTATCAAATAGCAAGGATCAAACGATGAAACTTTGGGATTTGAGGAAGATGATGACATCCGCCGATATTGAAAACATTGACCACGCCGACTACACAACCGGTTTCGATTACCGCTTCGAGCAGTATCCAGACCAGTACCGCAGAAATGCCAAGAATGACTGCTCTGTTGTTACATACCGAGGCCACCGAGTCCTCAAAACCCTAATCCGCTGCCACTTCTCCCCACCGGGAAGCACAAATTCACGATACGTTTACAGTGGCAGCGAGGATGGCAAGGTTTATGTATATAACTTGGATGCAACACTAGCCGGCACCATTGACGTTGGCCAAGCGACACTCAACTCCCGACCGCGTGATCCAGATGCCTATGCTACAGCGTATGAGATGAGTGGGGAGATGCTGTGGAGGACTTGCGTCCGCGATGCAAGCTGGCACCCGAGTGCGCCAGTACTAGCAGGTAGGAACTATCCCGAAACATTGGTTTTAGTAGGCATCGTTAACCCTATGTTTAGCAACTTCCTGGAACGGCTGGGGCTTGTCTACTGGTACTTGTACTGTGCATTCTTGGAACGCGGGTGCCAACGAAGACGAGGGAGATCCACCGGTTGGTAAGAGTTATGACGACAAATTACGATACATCCCTGAATTCAACCAGTACCGCGAGAATGCATCGCACGCTCGACCACAGCGTCCATTGCGCAGCCGGCCTGTTCGTCGATGGGTTGGCGATCAGCAAGCCGAGGACACAATATGGTAGGCGAAGTATGATTGGTCTTTTCGGTCTAGCAAAAGCATTCACAGTTGGCTTTTGATTCTGCACATCCTGGGCGTCTTTGTTAATGTATCTTTGCACAATACATACTCCATAGTAGTTAAATTTCTTTTGGCGAATACAGTACGTCATTTCGTTCGGTCCACCATTGTAGATATGACCACAGGCTGTTCAGAAGTCCAATATCAAGAAATTGTAGTGGATTAAATAAAACAAGGACCCTTGTTGATACAGATATGAAACAAGGTGGTATCTCATAGATAGCGATCATGGTCTGCCTCCTATCGCTTGCCCAAAAAAAAGCGCCAAGTGGCTATGGTGATTGCCACGGGAAATTCAAAACATGGAAAGGAAAAGTGATTTGCAATGAAGGGAGGCTCCCAGTCCACAGTTGTTCGAGGAGTCCCGCGGGGTAAGTCATGGTGTCTAAGCGAGAGGATGGAGCGGTGTCATTCAATGGGCTTGCCTGCGATCAGGATATCTTGTGCGATACCGTATCTTATCGCTCTCCATCTCTTCCCATCCGCAGAGTTTCCATTCTCAACTGTTTTCATCTCTCCCAACTTATCAGCTGGATGTGAGCGTCTTCCTGGAGTGCATCCCCCATCCCCCTTAAGCGCCACCGACCAGCACTTGGTTGACAGGGATGTGAACTATAACAAGCAGGTTAATACAAGAATACATGCAGCCTGCATGTGCGGACTGATATCCGCATCTTGGAAAACATACTCAGCTTGACGAAGTAGCCAATGGCTCCCTATCGGCGATGTCAGTATTCCGCCTTGAACTGCGATCCAGGGGCCACCACACTGGCACATACCATAACGAGGAAACCCATGCCAACAGCCTGGCTGATCTTGATGAATTCACGCTTATCGGCTATTGAAAAACGTCAGCGTGTGTCCATGAACTTGTGAATTGACTGCCGATCAACATACGCTTGGTGCAGCGGCGAACAAATTGGGAACCGTCCCGGATGAAGTCCTTAGGGATATCGGCAAGCTCCTGGAAAGTCTCAGACATGATGATGAAAAATGAAAATTATGCAAATATCAAGAAGAGCTTGGAGAAAAAACAAGTCGCGACAATTGGAGAAGAACAGGTGGTTTCTCCAGAAATGACCAATTGGCCTTTCTGGGGCTCGGGGAAACTGGAGAATATTTGTTCCAGCTCCAAGGTCTGGCCCGTCCGTTCACGCGATTACATCGCCATCGCTCATCGCCGGTTTGGCTCCAGCTACCCTCATTGTCGTTATTAAGGACCCTGGTGGACTTGAAGAAGCTTGTGATCGTCCTGATTGAGCAATTCCATTTCTCGGCGATTGCGTTTATACCCATTCCCCCCAATGAACGCTACCTTCCCTTCCCTTGTTCTCTGCACTCACTCCTGTTCTTAACCAATTCTCCATTCACTTTTTGCTGCCTGTCTGTGGCGGCCTTCTTTTCTCCATTTTTTCTTTCTACGCTGTATCCGAACATTCGCGGAACAGCTCTGATTCCCACTCTCTGTACACCGCGTCCGCAACTCGCGAAAGTCTTGTTTCTACCGGAAGCGCTTCCTCCGCTTCGGATTGTACGTATTGTCTGGCCTCTTTGTTTTCATATCTGTTATTCCTATGTTACCATTCGTGAGAATGGCCAATGTTCCGTTCGCTTTACCTGTGAGGACTTGGTCCAATGAGCAGTTGGGAACTAATACGGGAATCGCCCTACCCTTACACTGATTTTGCTTCTTTTCTCATGATGCTTTTCTTAATGCTAATTGGTGGCTTGTATCTACAGACATGCACTTTTCTTGATTTAGCTCAGAAGCGGAAAGGATCAAGAAGGAGGGCCTGTATTATCGAACATCAGATACTCAGGCAATTTCAATCATTTCTTTGAGATCCAATCCCGCGAAGAGGACACTAATCTAGTTCGCAATGGCTACCGACGACGACAACTTCGACATTGACATCTACGGCGATGGCACTTACAATGCCAATGAGCCTGGAGACTTCAAGCAAGATGATTCCGAGCTCGTTCTGGATGCTCCCGAGAATCAGCCCGAGTCCAGCACCGACACCGTCAAGCATGAAACCACTCCTGCTACTCAGACTACTCAGACTGCGCAGGTGAACAACAATGCAGCTCAAGCGGCCCCTCAGCAGCAAACTCCTCACCATGGTCTGCCTGCACCCCCACAGGGAGTCAAGCGAAAGGAGTATGAGGACCAATCCGCGGATCCAGATGCTACAACTGCATTGCTGATCTCTGATCTTTCCTGGTGGACTACCGATGACGACATTCGAGGCTGGGTGAACCAAGCCGGAGTCGGAAACCAGCTTAAAGATGTGACCTTCAGCGAGCATAAAGTGAACGGCAAGAGCAAGGGGTAAGTAAATTCTATACTCAGCCGCAAAGAAAGACGAATGTCGAGCATTGATACTAACATTTAAACCTCTGATAGTCAAGCATTTGTTGAGTTTACCACTGCGCAGGCAGCGACCGCAACCAAGCACCACATCGAAAGGAATAACACCCCCGCGCGTAAGCACACCGTGAGCTACACTATCCCCCACCAAAACCCGTTTAAGACTCTCCCCAAGGATGCTCCGATGCGCAATGTTGGCGGCCGCGGCGGCGGCGTTGCCCACAACACCGGCGGCAATCCCAACTACGGCATGAACAACCACACCGGCGGATTCCGCGGCCGCGGTGGCTTCAACAACCGCGGCATGGGTGGTAACATGAACAGCAACTTTAACAACCGCAACAACTTCAACCCCATGGGAGGATTCCAAGGTGGTGGCGCGCCCAACCCCATGATGGGTGGCTTCCAAGGCGCCCCGATGGGCGGTATGCAGAACTACGGATTCAACAACAACCGCGGCAACATGATGGGTGGCATGCGTGGTGGTGGTATGCGCGGCGGTCGTGGTGGAAACGCCATGGGCGGCGGTCCGAATATGATGGGTATCCCTGGTATGACTCCCCCCATGGTTGGCATGGGCATGAACCCGATGGCCGGTATGAACCCCATGATGGGCGGTATGGGAGGCAACATGCCGATGCAAGGTAAATGATTCTGATATCCATACTCTCTGTTCTTTTGGTTGTCTCAATTCTGACTCATCTTTCTAGGTCAACAAGGTTTCCAGGGCCCAAACCCCGGATTTAATCAGGGCTACTACAACCCGAACAACCCGAACAATCAGACCGCTGGCTCCGATGGAGGTTCCTGGAACCCCCACGGCGCGAAGCGTAGCCGACAAGACTAAGGAATTTACGCGCGTAAATTGGCTCTGGTGTTTGTAGAGCCTCTTGCTATGGATCAATCACGATGGTCTTCAGTGCGTGGTGGGATTTCTTCGGATCGGACGGGGTTGCTTCTTTTTTTTCTATGTTCTTTCATGGCTGCTTTCTCATGCTCAGGGGGAATTATCGGGGGAATGGAATGGCTGCAGAGAAATGCCGAACTAACGAGGCTGTTTTCAGATCATCTTACTAGTTCTGGTCCTGCTTAATTTTTTTTGCCTTTTTTTTTCTACGGTGTATTAGGATTTTCTCTTTTCTTTTCATTCCATTTCCCATTATTAGGTACGGAGTACATGTATGGATTTACTCTGTACATCCATGTAATTAGCTATGTAGTCGGGTAGATGCAGACTTGGCGAAAAATTGATGTAAAGATAGTTCCTGTGTGGATAATGTATGATATGATATCCTCACATCACTTTCGCATTGCCCAATCAGGGTTTGAGAAGCGAGATACAAAGTATAAGACCGATTACTATGTCTCCAGTTAGCTATTACATCTATTCAAGCTACATGCGAGGCTATGCAATGCAAACCCCCTGCATCTCCTGTCAAGTAGAAGCAGGGTACAACCCGGCTTATATAGCGGGTATTACCTGCCCAGGGCAGACTACATAGTACAGAAACCTGCCAGGGGCAGTGCAAGTAACGCAAATAATCAACGCTCTGCACTGGGCAAGGCGCAGACCGACGCTTATAAAACCCATAGTGACAGTTGTCTAGATCCGAGACTGGGAAGAGCTTCATAGCGCGTGAATCATATTTTCATTCTGAGTCCAATCTTGTAATTCGTAAAATGTCATATTGATGTATCTCCTATCTCCTTGAAGTTAGATGCGCAATCGAGCAGTAGGCAGACTTGTACAGGAAGGTTATGGAACATGGGCGCGATAATTCAACAATAGAACAGAAAAGAAAGGCAATATGAAAGAAAGAAACTTGGTAAAACGTTAGGAGGTTCAAGGGGGTATTAGACATGAAGGGTAGAAGAGTATGAATGGGGTATGAGTAGGGGTAAGGGGGTGCTTCTAGATGCTCAAAAACAGATCGAGACAATTGCGACCCATCAACCACCACGAAATCTTGAAATTATACACAACGTATATAGATATCAAGTCTAGTATGTGGGCAGGATCGGAGAGGAGAAGCTTCTGGCACGTATCGGCATTTACGCCTCTGGTCCACTGGGCTAGTTTCGATAGAATCGATTCGATCTCAAAACTGAATGACCAATCTTGCAGATCCTCTGTCCAGTAGAGCAGCGGCGTAATTTCGGAGCCGGAAGGCGTCATGGGAGTGAAATCTTGGTCTGAATCGGTGTCAGACCCAGCATCTTCGTTGGAGGTGTTTTCGGATGCGATAGAGGGAGTCCTCTGCTGCTTGGTTTTTGACTTTGCTGCCGATGCGCGCAGACGAAAGAGCTTCACGAAGACCTGCACTCTGGTGCGGAGGGGGTGACTCGATTCGCGCGCTGGGGACATCTTGAACGTAATCTCGACACGTTCGTTGTCCGATAATTTGAGGCTTGCGTGGGCTTCGTAGTAGACAGTTGAGATGGTTACACATGGACATTGGCAACGATATTCCGGCTGGGGCGACGGCTGGAGTGCTTCTAGAATGGGCAATGGTCCTTTGTCGCTGAAAACTAGATCTGTATATGAGCCTGGAGGTGGACCACCGGAGAGTTTCACTTGTGGTTGTTTGATTTGTCTTTTGACAAAGAGCGGGTCGATAGATGTACCAAGTCCAATGCTGCGAAGGAACTTGATATCATTTTCAAAATCAGACGTGTCTTGGATCTTGAGGTCATTCAGACGCGGGTAGCTCTCGAAATCCACGGCCACCATGATGAAATGATCGTTTGAGGATGGATCATCCATAAATACGTTGGTGTCAAATGATTGCGAACCGAATAACTCCATAAATTCGTTGGTGTTGTAGTAAGAAGGCAGCTGAGTGGTCATGTTGTGATGCATTGCAAAACTGGCCAATGCTTCGGGATTAAGGTAAGACTCATTAAAGTCGATCATGTTAGAAGATAAATCTGGGAGGGCTTGCACAGGCATTCTCAAGGAAGACGCAACTTGGATAGCACTCCTGGGTACGCCACCACATCTGTGGCAACTAAGAACAGATTTGCACTGTGGACATTTGGCCATGTCATGATCACATCGTCTGCATTTGTGAGGAGTAGGGACCTCCTCTTCTGTTGGCCTTTTCTGTTTGTCCAGTCGCTTACGCTTGGTCGAGTGATCGGCGCGCGCCAATCCGGGGTTTTCTGGTAGTTGGAGATGGCTGGGCCGCCCACTGGTTCTGGGAAGTTGAGCCCTGGACCCATGAGATGAGCCAAGTAAGTCGTCGGTCGAATTATGTTCAATGGCATCAGCGACGCTTTGACGATGGCTGCTGTTGAGGTGCTCGTCAAAAACAGAGTGAGAGATGGGACCAGGATGCGCATTTCCCCTGCTCCTGAAGCCTTCCAAGCTCGTGCTGGGATACGTAGTAGTATTTCCAGTGCGGTTACTTGATCGGTTAGACTGCGATTCTCCGTTCAAATTGCTGTGCCCAGCTGAAGACGAGCCATGGCCATGGCCATTGCCGTTTCCGCCGTTCCTGTTGCGATTGTCGTCATGGGCAGACCGATCGCTGTTGGTAGAAGCAGTAGCTGAACTAGGGAAAACGACACAGTGGTCCTTGATGTGGTTGAAGTAGAAAAGCCACGAGGATGTCGCATGATAGCAAAGGGGACAGTTGGCCGGAACTGGATATATCACACGAGTTGCTTCCACATCATCCGGGACTAGACTGGATTTCTTGTGTTTGCGAAGAAGATGGTCACGTATCCTATCCCGCCGGCGAAACACCGCGGAGCAGTGTGGCTCGGTACAACGCCACTCGCAGTGGAGTATACCATGCACAGCCAAGTGTCTCTTAAAGGTACCAAAAGTTGGAAATGTCGTTCTGTTCTTCTGAGGATCACATTGCCAACATCGAAAGAATTTTCTGTTTTGTTCTGAGGAGTCACTTGATGAAACGGGAGGTGCCGAGAGCTTTGTAAGAAAGAAGTTTTTGATCGTGTCAAGATGCTGCACCCCTTGTAAAACTTGATCAGGACTATATGCCTGGTTAGACATGAGAATACTGAAAGTGGCGAGAATCTGGTTCATGACACCTTCAAGAGAAGGGTGCAGAGACAACGGCGTGGAATTTGGTATTCCCATCGCGGTCCGATCCAAGCCTGCAGTGCTCTCACTTGTTAGATCATCTGCCGGTCTTTCAGTGCTCGCCGAACTTCCTAGATCATCTGCTAAATCCTGAGGGATGTTTTCATCTTCCAGGTGATACCTCTGATCAATACCATCCAGATCATCGTCATATTGCTGTGGAGGCTCTGGCATTTGGCTAATGGGGTGGGGGTCGATCCATCCGGAATGTTGTTCAAAGGCTTCCGAACCCATAAAGCTCGTCACATCGGCGGAATAATATGCACCATCCTAGCTTAGGAATTAGTACCTTAGAACTGGAATCTCTGAATGTAACACCCACTTCAGATGAGGTAAAAGAGCTAGGAGGTCTAGACCTCCGTATCGTCTCATCGCCCTCCCCGGGATTGAAAGTGCAATTCATGTAATTCATAGTAAACAGGTCTTGAGAAGGTGAATGATGTTAGAGCACAGAGAATAGTTCTGGGTGGGGGGGGGGGGGTGAATGAACAAGTCTCTTCGGGACCTGAGGTAAATGTAGATGATGCGAGAGTAAAGAGAATGGGCCTGAATAATAAAAATGAGACTCGGTTTTCGTTCTTGAATAATCCAAGAGTGCACCGTTGGGACTTTGCAAGGTCTGAGCCCCGTCTCTCATCACCAGGGTGAAAAATGCAATTCGCCGAGAAATACATAAACCCAAATTGGGAAGAGGGGAAGAGGGGGAGAAAAGGATAAGAGGTCAGGTTGAAACGAGTCTCTCCGCCCAAAAAGCTGAAAGATGGCTTCTGAAAAAGAATCATCGAGTTGCCAATAAAATAATTCAATCCTTTATAATCCTGTAAGTCGACCCAATAGCAGTGAGGCGGTCTTGCCTCGTCTGGCTGGGTAGCTAAGAAAAAAACAAGGCAACTTACAATTCAACGATGTTTGTGTAAAAATGCATAAATCGGATGTTTAGGCCTATGAGGGATCTTCCTGCTAACTAAATCAAAAAGAAATATATGTCTTATAGCATATATCAGTCATAACATCTCTGGTAATTTTCCCTATTTTGGACCGAGGCAGTGCTTCTGAAATAGTACTTAGGATGATTTTTTTTTATCTTAGTTATTAGCAGCCTCACATGTGGCTGTAGTTAGATCGGCAAATCTATCTATTAACAAGACTACAGCATAATCGAAAAGAATGAAATAAAACAATAGATTCAAAATAAAATTCTCCTATCCGGGGCAACGATGATCATGCCCGGTAGATCAACCCTAATATATCCATTGACTAACAATAAAACAATAGGAAACCCAGACGGAATCAAAAGTCCTGAATAAACCTTGGTTATACCTGTGATCGGTCTCTCGGAGTTAAAAGCGAAAGGTGAAATATCTCCAACCAAACGGTTAATGTCTCCGGGAGTATGGAGTATCGATTCGGCCAGAAGCTCAGATGCACAGGTTCATTCCGCGAAAGTGTTAACACCCCTTTAACAACCTATGTATTAAATAAAGCCTGAGGCAGGACAGAGAGCGGGGATACTATTCATCCGGGAGAAGGGATCTGGCCGCCCAGTCTGTTCTGTTCCAGCCCTTGGAACTTGAGCCTGAGCTCTTGCTGGCAAGACTCGGTGCCTTTGTGTTTGCGGTTTCCCCCGCAAGATCTGTTTTCTCTGACTTGTCAGTGCCACTTTGCCTGACTCTTAACACCATGACTTCTCAGGTACGATGTATTGTCTATTGTCTACTGATGTGGAACACCTGTCCAAGCTCACACAGCTTAGACGTTCTATCTAGAGGGCCAGCCCATCACTGCAAAATACGTTGAGCAGCTACATCCCCGTCGTAAAACAGTACACCGCTTGAAACTTGAATGCGGTTCCTTTCGGCACACTATTCCACCATCAGTAACAACTGTCATTGTCAAGCAACGGAAGGATGGATGGGAAGAGGAGTTCGGGCTTGAAAAAGATGCCTATGAAAAATTAGAAGATATTCAAGGGCAAACAATACCTCAACTTTATGGCCAGGGCTCTTTTAATGGACTCCCGGCGCTTATTCTTTCTGATGTTGCTGGGACCACTCTATATGACCTCGCTCGAAACAAGACCTCGGTCGATGATGAAGCTTTGGAAAATGAGCTTAACAGAGCTCTCAAAGCATTATATGAGCACGGAGCTGAGCACTGGGACCAGAAATTGGACAATTTCTTGTTCTGCGACAATGGCAAAGTGATGGTTGTCGATCTCGAGGAAGTCCAGTTTCCGAATAAACGTGGCCATTGGGAGGACAGCGTTAACTTAGGTGGTTTACATCATCTGATGAGCGACTTCAGATATGTTAGAGACCCAAACCGTCCATCATCACCTATTAGCTTCTGGATGACTAGACACGACGGGGACGGCGAGTTGGGAACGACCTGGCCAAGTGGTCCTGCGCAATTGATGAAACGAGGAAACGCCGAGGGGCCAAACTTTACGGCCTCAGCAGATGTAAAGGAAGAGGCAAACGTGGGAGTAAGGGCTAGACAAGCCTCTGGGAATTTGTTGGAAGCTCCCATGTATCGAAAACACCGGCGAGCAAAACGAGCCAGGAGATATGGGGCACGTCGAATGAATGGAAAATTGAAGTCTAACCTTGGCAGTTGAGTGGGTCCAGTCTATTGTGTGGGTTTCATACTGGAGTCATATACTAGTGACGCAGCAAAAGTGTTGACACCCTTAGCCCCACACCGTGTGTCTATATAAGCTTCTGCCAGATGAATTATCCCGCCCAAGATTTTCCAGGTAGCTATTATGGCCTACCTATCATGCTAAAAAAAACACCCTGCTGAATAGAACATAACCTCGAAATTCTAGAGTAGGTTTTTAATAGGTCCTTCAGATAGCATGACTTGGGCGAGCGTTTGGTAGGCGGTAGAGCTGACATGCGGTGTTAACACTTTTGCTGCGTCACTGTAAATGGCCTTGTACTATTACCTAGAAATTACCAAAATGTCTCTTTTACGCTATGTCTGCCATGTTAACCTTAGCGTATCATGTGATCAAGGTTTGAAAGATTGTTTTTATGTATCCGACAGAGAAGGCAATAATACCGGTCGCCCACTGTACCCGTGCGTACAAATGACGTTTATCGTTTGAGAAATCCCGGATTAAATTCTGGAATCCCACCATGAACACCCCTGGAAGCGAAGCAAATCTCAGGGTTTCTGACAGCTTTATTAGGGCAACTGCGAGAAAAAAAAATAATCTCGTGATTGAAAAGTTACCATGGGACCTGCATCATTAGCAGGGACTACTACTGCTGCAGGTTCAGGATAAACCAACCATCTTTCCATGTAAATGGATAGGATATAAACAGTCTTTGTGATTAAACTCAAACCCAGGTTTCTGTCAATTTTCAACTGCAAGCCTAACCTCCCCTTATTCCGGTACGTTCCTGTACCAATCAACCTGTCTTGTGCTCGGGTAACACTCATACACGGCTGTACTTTTATCTTTTCGCCCGAAGATCCCGTGAGACTTGGGCAACTTGTAGTGATAATCGCCACTAAGCATCCTCGCTTTGTCCCTTTACCAGATGATTTTTTTTTAATTCCGATTTATTAAAAAGCCACGTAGAAGGGGCGGAAGTAAGGAAACAGATATTGTGTAAAAGAATGATCCCTCAGTAGCTGTAACAAGTCATGCAATACGTCATTTACCTGACTACAATCGCCTTGTCTAGATCTGGGAAGAAAGAAGAGAACAAAATGAACGCAAATCCCAAATATCATTTCCCTATTCCTGTGAAAAATAAAATAAAAAAGAGAAACATCCTAGAACAGAATGAAATGGGAGGGGAAAAAAAACCAAAGACAAATGATCAGCAAGACAGGCCGAGAGCTCACTCCAAAAACCGTTAGTCAATCTACCCAAGTCTTTCCCCTTCTAGTAAGGAGCGCCCCAAGCAGAAAGATGAAACAAATCCCAGATCAAGTTTGCCACCGAGCGCCACCGGAAACCATTGTATAGTATTCTGATACAAAACCCAATCTTAACGAATACCAAGAACCAAAACCTAACCTTTGGGGTAATAGGTGGCTTTGATCGATGACCACGGCGCCGACGAGGCGGGAGCATTCGCCCAGGCCTCAAGCATATATGAGGTTCCTTTCTGCGGCTCGGAACTGGAGGCGAGCAAAGACACCTGCGAGGCATCATTGTGACCATTGGAGGTGGTGCCGTTACTAGTGGGGCTGGAGGTCTTAACTGCGAGGGAGTCGGACGATGAGTCTCTGGGAGAAAGTCAAGGTTAGTAGATAGAACGAGAAGACAGGAAATTGTATTCTTGGGTTGAATAACATCAATGCCAACTGTGGAAATCGGCGATATCGGGGGAAGTGCGGGTATTGATGGTACATGCTGCTATGCTTACTTGTTGGAGCTCATTTTGGCGGTTAATTCCGGACTTTATTGCGGAGATTATTGTCGAAAGCGGCGCTGAACACCGCTTTGGGAGAGGAGGGAGTGAAGTGGATTGATAGGACCAGTAGCCAAGGAAGCTACTCAATGGTAATGCAAGAGAGATTATTTCAATGCTTGCCGGCGCAGATCCCCGCGAAGTAGTCAAGATGGGAACTCTAAGCTTGAAGTGTGTGAACTTGATGGCTATTAAAAAGAGGAGGGAAGAACTCTTATAAACCAAAATGGGTTCAGGTTTTGGTCCTCATCTCGCTGCCTATGAAAGTGAACCCGGGTGCAAAGGGTGTAAATGGTCATCCTGGGTTTGAGGTTTAGGGATCTACTATGGAGGCAGAGCAGCGGCGGTGACAATGGTATTCAAAAATAAATACGGTGGGGAGTTCTATAGTGAGATTGCAAGGTTCCATACATAGACATATTTAAGAACGTTTTTAAAGAATCAGCCTAGAACTTTTTTCTTCTCCTTTTCCAGTTCCCTAGAAAAGAAATAGCAAAAGCGGGGGAAGTCACATAGAGGATCAATTCACACATAAAGCCACCAATAGCACCTAGCACCCACACTCAGAAATAATATCGCGGGCTCATTCAAGTCTGCCCTAGGCGTGTATCGGGCGAACGATCATCTGTCTATGTATCAACTATACCACTAGATTCTTCAGCCCATCCTGCCCGCCTTACCGATCTTCCTTTACTGGGCTGCATATCTGCACCTGTCAGGCGCAACATAAAGTATTATACGTTTCGGCAGTGGCTGTTGAATAACAATTCAATTCAGGTAAAAGGCAATTCAAACATAGGTTATCAAGAGTAGATTTATTTCTCGTAAGATCTCCACTATCAGCCAAGAAAGGACCCATTTTAGGGCTAGATGTCGGCATGAACCATGAGCTATGGTGCTCTGGAGCACTGTGGCTGTGCTTGCCCAAGCCTATAATTCCATGATTCAAGATGTTTTGGTGTATGCAATCCTATAGGGGGTGCATGCTGCGTACGTGTACAATAACTGACTCACCCATATATACTTGAACTTTATCTTTACCTTCACCTCTATCACTTTGTGTCAATCCTCAAGCCCGTGCTTAACAGGGCATGTAGCGGTGTAGGGGCATACACACCCTAGTAGATTTTTATCACACCATTTTTAATGCAGTCTACGTCAGAAAGCCATAACAAAGTGTGCGACCAGTTGATCTGCAAACTCGTGGGGGTGTTTCACCGCTTGTATGTTGCGATATTAAAAGAAAGGTGGATGATCTTCCGTCTACGGAGTAGACCATGCGAGACAGAAGTGATGATAGATGCGGGTCGCGGGGAATTTGCCCCATAGAAAAAATACCCTACAATCCTGGTATTCCCTTGACTGTTCAGATTACAGATTCCTAGAAACAAAATCGAGGTGCAGTATTTGTTATTTCTAGGATTATCACTTTTTCGACCTGGGCTCTTGGCTTTGGCGCCCGGGCCTCAAGAAGTTCAACGTATTTTCTTGTGTTTTAGGAAATCGAAGAGTCTAGACGTCTATGCAGGCATTGAGGTTATGAAGGATCTATCTAAGCCACGAAGATCTGTGAGTCCAGATAAGAAGTGACAACCTAGGTCGATCGAGACCGGGATATATAACAACATACTACAAAATATATGATAGTATTATTCTCCCCGCTTTGCGCCATCATAACAGGGTCCCGAGGTCTAAGACATAAAGGGGTGTTCATGTATTCGCATTGGCCTAACTTCTAGAACCTTTCCAGGTTGGGTATACTGCACGAACGACGATTGGGCACAAAATACTACTGAAAATATACCTGCACAAAATATACGTGTACAAAATATATAGGCACAAAATAAACGTGCACAAAATACTACAAGTTCTCTTCAGTCGCCCAGGTTCACCTGTAATGTAAGGACAGAAACCAAGGTAATCTCCAATCTAGGGAACCAGTACTCCGAACCACCGGGCGCTCCGATCAGACGATAGAGAGGAATGAAAGGGCGAAATGTGTTTACCGCAGGTTTTAAAGCAGCCAATAGACAAAATCCAAGTCGAGTGTAGCCCCTTTTCACCAGAAAGGGACACGACATAGTCTATAGTCTGGAACTGGCTAGAGCAGTCCAACTAAAAGCGGAAGTATGATGCGAGAAGGCTTTCCACCACGTGCCAAATGTCGGTGGCTCTTTCGTGTCTTGGATTGGCCACCTCGCCTACACTATTCTAACATAGGTGTAACATCAGCAAAAGCAGGAAAGAAGGAGTCGAGCATAATGGGTGAGTGGGTTCGGGTGCACTTGTCGCCTGGGTATGGGCCATCTTAGTAGGATGGTGCCCAACTTGTGCCGACGTCAAATTTTGGTCAAAACTATATTGTATAGCTTGATATAGCTTATGTACTAGTAGCGTTGCTATTTATGACTGAACCCACTTGGCTATTCTTCGGCATATGCAATGCAGCCTGCATGTACTCCATGCTACTGTACGTATCTGAAGTCTCTATGTATCTATGTCATAGTTCTGTCTGCCACGCTTGTGAGGGGGTGGCAAAAAATTCGAGTAGCAATGCCCGGAGAGCTTCGCCTCGGAATCGTGAATCTCGGATGAACAACCAATTAACGCGGAAATATATTTGATTTTTTGTGTCCATGAGGTCGGAGTAGATAGTCTGTATGTTGTGCCCGTACTTTACCTCGAGCTTGCCATTGCCTAACAAGATGGTGGGTGCCCAAGGCAGAAATGTTTGTACTGCTAAATGATGGCCGAGAAATCCGATGTGTAGCAGATTGCGAAGCCACAACCATAAAGTATCGGTCATCATGCAAGATCGTTGGAATTCGTAACCTTTGGAACTAGCTAGCCAGTATGATCATTAGGAATAGAAATATGAACCATATTTGATCAGAGTACAATCGACTCCGAGATGGGGCTACCGATCACGGCCAAGAGGGAGAACAGCATTACGAGCACAGGTCTAGAATAGAAGATCGAATCATTCAGGAGTTATGCCGGACCGCGAAAAATGTAGACATGAACTCGGAAATTTTTTGATTTTGTTTCATTCAGGGGAATCTATGCACAGGCGAGAGATGTGCCAGGGCATCCGAAACCCTTTGCGCTTCGTCTCATGTATCAAAGTCCATTTCAGTCTAGGCAAAAATGGAGTGAAAACCCAGTAAACACCTAACAACCGCACACACCGTTCCAATTCGATAACGAGCCCTTTAAATGTGGGTATCGTAGGCGATGGGAACAACGGTCTCGGGCTTCTGGCCATCCTGCTTGACGAAGTGGGCCTCACGGGGACCAACGGCCTGACGCTTCAGGTGAACGTGGACACCCTTCTCCTTGGCCTCACGCTTCTTGATGGCGTTCTCCTTGACACGCTTGATGAAGTCCTCGCGGGAGCGGGAGTGCTGGACGTGCTCAATGCGGACGCTGATACGCTTCTCGAGGTAGCGGTTGTTGACCTTCTTGTAGAGGATGACACCGACGGCGGACTTGGTGACGTTGTAGACGACACCGGTCTTACCGTGGTAGACCTTGTGGGGCATACTGTTCAACTGTTAGATTCTCGTCCTCTCTGCCGGGTTTCGCATTGCCCATGGTGTATGATCGCAGTGGGCGGTCAGGCGAGAGCGCTGGGAGGAAGTTTCGGAATTGTACTGACCCCTTCTGGACGGCACCGTTGACCTTGAGGTCGACAATATCACCAACACTATAAAAAAAATATCCGTCAGATTTCAATTCTTGTCGTTTGGTCGAGGTTCGAGGGTTTTAAGCGTACCGGTAGGTCTTCATGTAGGTAGAGAGGCGGATCATACCGGCCTCCTTGAAGCCACGGCTGAAGGCATACTGTTCGTCGTCTTGTTAGCACTTATCCTCCCTCAGGCCCAAGGGCGTATCCAAGTTGGTCCAAGTCGTCCTCCCAGTATGAAAAAAGACGTGTGTCGCAAATGGAATCAGAACGTACCCGAGTGCCGGCGCGCAGACCGTACGAGTGAGGCATGACGGCGGTGTTGTGGTTGGTGCTGGTGGTTAATTGTCGACGGGGCCTTCAACACGAAAAACGAGAGTGTCGGATAACAATTTGTGGGATTGGCATGACATAATCATGTCTACTCTCGCTAAAGCCACGCTAGGCCTCTTTCGGATTATTTGATCTATTTTCTAAATTGGGGTTAGCGTGATAATCAACCTTCAGCCAATCAAAGCTTGAATTTCCCCGAGCCCTACTTCTACTTCGAGGTTTGTTGTATGAACATGCCATGCTCTTTCTTCCCGTCTCTTTCTGTATTTACGCTAACCCTTCGACGACCGTCAGATTTTTTTCTTAAATTTATAACTGACTTTATCTCATGTCAATCCTTTTAGTAATTTGCGTAGTGACTGACACGTACTAGACATGAATCATCAAAAACGGCGAGCGTGTAGATGGTAGCGTCAAGTACTGGCGGAAGAGATCATGGCATTATGCCATTTCCAGATCTCGGAACCATTCTTTTCTCTCAGCCTCCATGATTTGTCTCCAGTGACCTAGCCCTCTTCTCCGACACAGCAGCATCTAATGTCGTTAGCCATATATCGGCCCAGCCTTGTCATCTTCGGCTAAACATCTAGTGATATTCACGCTCTATTGACGTCATATTTTTGAATTTTAGGGCTCCAAGTCTCCAAGAGATTCTCAACTGCGATATATGCAGTTAAACACCAGGTATCTATGGATGTTAGCTGGGCATGGAGTACAATGAACTAAGATGGCAACAGCAATATCAGCACCACGGCACCGAATTAGGATGATGACTGTCTAGTAACTAGTAGCCTTAGACCAAGCTCCAGAATCTAGTCTATTACACAAGTCATAGGTATTCAAACATTAGTGACGGTTTTGACTGACTGCCATTCTTCGCAGGATCAACTAAGGATCAACCAAGTATGCATTGACCAACAAGCTGGGGAAAACATCATCTAGCCCATTAACCACTGATTGCAATGGGCCAAATATAGAAATTGAAGACAGAGAAACTGACTCGAATCTTTTGGGCTCATAGCCCCTTCACCTGTTTGTTATGGTTCAGGAAACCCATAATGCAAAACCCCAGGTTTGCTGATCTGCCTGACGCAACATCAAGAGAAACCCCGAGTTAGAGCGATACATAAATGTCGCAGATTTCACAGTTATTGGAGGTAAATAGCTGTCATAGCAAATCAATTAGTTTAGACAAATCTACTAAACAGAAAATAGCTGCAGACGAGCATCCATGTTAGAGGGCTCACGATTCTGAAGGTTATTAAAAAGTGGAACCATGGACCAGCCCAGGTGGAGAGGCTTAATGACATAATCATGCTGACATAATTTAACTTCCTAATTAGGACTAGGGTAGGGCTCGCATCACACACACTCAAATTCTCAATTCATCTTGACCCTTCGACCTCCCGTCGACAACCTCCGCCCATCTAACCGCAGCTATGGCCCCGTGAGTATATCAACGAAATTGAAGGTATCGCACCATTCTAATCAGTGTCCGTGCAGTCGCGTTTCCTCCAAGACCTACAAGGTCCCCCGTCGCCGTAAGTGGATTTCCAACGAACTTGTCAATTTGAATATTCAAACGCTAACTCCATCACAGCCTTCGAGTCGGCCCGTCTGTTAGTATTCTCCGGCCACTAACCAGAAGCGTGCTTCTGGTTATGTCGTATTCATATTCCTAACATTTTTTTTACTAGTGATGCTGAACTCAAGACTGTCGGCGAGTTCGGTCTGCGCAACAAGCGCGAGGTGTGGCGTGTCCAGCTCACCCTCTCCAAGATCCGTCGTGCTGCTCGGTACGTGCAAGGAACAATCCGCAATTTTGCGAGGCTTCGAGCGATCGGGCCTAGGCGAATCAAATCTGGTGGACGTAGCGCTAATTTTTCATCCTCCCGACAGTGAGCTCCTTACTCTCGATGAGAAGGACCCCAAGCGTCTCTTCGAAGGAAATGCCCTCATTCGCCGTCTTGTCCGCATCGGTGTGCTCGATGAGTCCCGCATGAAGCTCGATTACGTCCTTGCCCTCAAGGCCGACGATTTCCTCGAGCGCCGTCTCCAGACCTGCGTCTACAAGCTTGGCCTCGCCAAGTCCATCCACCACGCCCGTGTCCTGATCAAGCAGCGTCACATCCGCGTCGGCAAGCAGATCGTCAACGTTCCCTCGTTCATGGTCCGTCTCGACTCCCAGAAGCACATTGACTTCTCTCTCACCTCTCCCTTCGGTGGTGGCCGTCCCGGCCGTGTTCGCCGCAAGAAGGCCGCTGCCGCCGCTGGTGGTGAGGACGCCGAGGAGGAGGAGGAGGAATAAATTATTCACTATATTCCCCAAAAAATGGAGTACGGTCGGGTTTCGCTTGGGGCGCCTTCATACCATGAAGGTTCAAAATGACTGCATAGCGTCTCATGTTCTACGATCATGCAATACAATGAATCAAAAACAGCCTAAAGGCTTCAATTTGGAACCTGATTTAATTCGATTCCCATGCTTTCGTAACTTAGAGTTGTAATATCCATGACCCATATATGTACAGTAGATCCTTAACGCCATTATTTCCCGATCCCCACCCACTTAAAACAAGCTCAATCGGTCGTCCCTCGTGTCATCGTGCACAAGCCTGGGCTTGGCCTGCAGACTATTATGCCTGGGTCCCCACCAATTCTTTCAAGACTTCTTCTGCCCCCCTGTACCAACGTCCCATCTCTTCTAGGCCATCACTTTCGCCCTGTTGCTTCTTGCGTTGCGCTTCACGGGCTTGCGCGATCGCATCTGACTTCCGCCGCTCGAGCACGCTGCGCTCTCTTTCTACTGCCTCGGCCTCTCGGGTCTTCCGAGGCAATGTATTGTGCACGGCAGCTAGCTGGCGGTTCAACGCTGCCAGTTCCGCCTCACGTTCCGCTAGCAGTGCCAATGTCGCGGGAAGAGGGAGATTCTGCGAGGAGGAAGTATTGTTAGGATCGGAAGGATCCATGGTGGCTACCTGCTTGGCGCGGAGCTCGGCGATGGTTGACTCGAGATTCTCGATTGAAGCAGGCAGCGTTGAGAGCTGGGTAGTTTGAAGTTCGACATTCTTGTAACCTGTCATGGTCGCGGTAGACGCTTCAGTCAATATGTTCATCTTCCACTGCCATTGGCCACTCACGGCTTGCTAGGTCACGGCCCATTAGCTCCATTTCCTCAATCATAACCCTGGCGTCTTCTTTCCGTGCCTTGAGCTCGGCTTTCACGTCCGCTAGTTGCGTTTCCAGTTCCATATTCTCGTTGTGTCCGACAATCACAGGCGGGTCGCCAACAATGGCGCGCAAGAACTTTTCTTTCGTCACTTGCTCGAGGTAGGAGAATCGCAACTTTGAGAATAGTTCCTATGCGAAAAGCATCAGTACTTTCTCGTTTAGGTAGCGGGCATTCGCGGTATTCGGGCTCATCGCACGGACCTTATAATGTGCAAGATCAGCCTCCAATGAGGCAGGGGTAGGATCGTCAAAATTTGAGATGGAAACATCAGAGGTTCGTTTTGAAGGAGACGGGTAAGATCCCCCAACTTCGGTGGAAATTGGCTCGCTGATGCGAATGATCGCGAGTCGGTCCTTCAACTTCCCATTCTCCTCTAGCTGCTGAAGTGCTGCAAGGGCTTCAGATGATGATTTTGCCATATTGACAGGGCTTGGTTATCAAAAATCTGGCTATGAAAAGGAAAACCAATGTGGTTTGCGATTGCGAGAGGGCTTGGAGGGGCCGAGTCCACCGGCGGGCATAACATTTGCGGGACAGTATGTTAACAGCCCTATATCAAAGGCGGTCAGTCCAACTTTTGGAGGGCGCTTTCGTCTTCGCCTCTCTTACTTCTCTTTCGACTAAAGAGTGTTCCACCTTTATTTTATTTTAATTATGGCCTAGCATATAAATCGCTCTTGTTTTTCATTCCTTGCATTTCTCGGTACACTCCTTCGACACCCTCAGAGTCCTGCGATCTGCGGCTCATCTGGATCATGGACGACGATTATGTTGCGCAGCTCCTGGCCAAAGAGGCTAAGGAGAGCTCTATAAAATACGCGACCCAAGGACTGAGTGCTTTTATGCCTTCAAGGTCAGTTTGCCCTCATGGTCTGCAGCTTGCATTGGTACAAGACTAATAACACATGCAGGCCGACAAGCAATGCCCCCAAACCCAATACTCGCTTCCTACGAAATCTCATCAAAGTAACAGACAATCATAACACAGCTCTCAAGCTCAAGGAGGAAAGAGAAGCACGGGAGCGTATGCGCCAACTGAAATATCAGTCGGGTGCTTCAGGTGCTTTGGCTCCAACTTCGACCGACCGCTCTTCCAAACGATCTGATGATCGAAGTGAACTGCGAGGATCAAGAGGCCACCGGAGAGGAGATCGGGAAGACCGCAACCGATCACATCGAAAAAGAAGTCGCTCCCTTTCAGCGGAACGAGACCAGTCGCGGAGACATCGACGAAGAAACGAAGAGTATGGCGGAACTAGAGAGAGAGACAAAGACCGCGATGAACATCGGCGCGAACAAAGGGATCGCGAGTCATCTAGGAGAGATCGACGGGACAGAGATAATGAACACACCAGGCGGCGACGCGAGCGATCATACTCTCAGTCTCCTAGCCGTTCTCCGCATAGGGACCGAAGTACCGACCGCCATCGCCATCGAAGGCAAAAGCGTCAACCTGGACATTCTACTCGCTCCATTTCCCGTTCCCGCTCGCCAGAGTCGTACAAATCTCGGCGGGCAAAGCGGGAAGATGCATCGCCACATGGCTCCCGCCGTTCTCGGCTTGAACCCACCATACGGCATAAACAAGTGTCGCCGTTGTCTAATATAGTTGTATGCCAAAACGATACAAGCAACGAATCTGATCCCCTAGAAGACCTTGTCGGGCCACTTCCTCCTCAACAAAACGAGGCACCTATCCTCTCCCGTGGGCGAGGCGCCTACAAACACAATATGAGCAATATCGATGCTCACTTTGCACCCGGCTACGACCCGGCTACCGATGTGCATCTAGATGAAGACAAGTTATGCTCCATGGGCCAGGAGTCCTCTCGTCGTCCTGTCGCAGGGCTCATGACAAAAGACGACGACTGGGACATGGCAATGGAGGCGCTGCGCGATCGTGAGCGCTGGAGAAATAAGGGCGAGGAGAGGCTACGTACAGCAGGAATCGACGAGGCGGTCATTGATAAATGGAAGAATAACACTGCCTTTGCGGGTGTGGACGGAGAAGGCAACCCAGAGGATGTACGGTGGTCAAAGAAAGGCGAAGGACGGGAATGGGATCGCGGCAAGTTTGTGGATGACGATGGTCATATTGACATTCGGGCTGCTTGGTAGCATTTCTTACTGGATGTTTTGGGAATCGGCGTTCGAGGACTGTGTTATGGGTGATACCAAGGTGTATATTATAACTTTCATTATGTTTTGGCTTAACGTTCATTCATGGATATTCTGGTTTGCTTTGTGTGCACACAATAAGCATAAAAATAGAAAAATTTCCCCCATGGTTCAATGTTTTTATGTTTGTTGCCTTTGGGAGAAGATAAATATATTTTATAGGAAAGGATAGCATAAAATCTCACTGGAGGGATGCTTATTTAGCCAAGAATGTTTTAAAATTAGTAGCCTGTCTGATAGCAAGCTGATAATCAAAACTTGCTATCTTGCACTCTTGTAAAAAGTATACAATAGTTGATCTATAAGTTAACTAGTTAACTAGTTATGTATGTAGTAAACTACATAGTTAACCTTAACCCGCACTGGTGGACCGTTCCGCGGCTTTGTCAGAGTGCGGAAATTCCCCGTAGATTTGACAGATGATGATATCCAGATTCCAAGTGACGACATTTTTAATACACTAAAACTTGACCAACGCTTACTAGAGACATTTGCGTTATTCAACTTGATTATTTGCATCGATTTGCGCCCCGCTAAGCGATCGAAGTTATATGCCACATATACCGGTAGACTTGCACCTATTCTTTACATACCCACCGATCTCCTCTGATCTTCATCAATAACCCCAATCTACTCACAATGTCAGACCCATCTGCCTACTCATACCCATCTCCATTGGAGGGCTATGAAAATCTCGAGCCGTTATCCGAGTAAGGGTCCCCCGCAATCATATTGAACTCAAGACGCTTATTCTCTGCTGCAGCGAGCGAAACGAAGACGGCAAGTCACTAAAGAACCCTCAAAATGGCGAGTTAAGCAAAGCCTACTCGGAATTCCCCGACCCTCTTTCCAAAGGCCGAGAGGGAGGCTTCGACGTCCACATCTATCATTTCCAAGTACGTGACAACGCCACCCATTCCGGATCACAGAGGCAAGTCGAAGCAAGACTAACGGATCGACTAGAATAATCCCGACCAAGCTGCATATGCCAAAGCGCTCTGGGAACGAATCAGACGAGAATGTAAGCGCGCCCTTCTAGCCCAGGAACTGCATGCATCGTCCGGTCGTCAACTGCGGGGTTGAGTCGCCCATTTCCATTGATTACTTGCTCACACTTCTATACAGTCCCCGAGCTTCGAATTTATACTTTCTTTGACCGGCCTATTGGGCCTCATCCGGTGGCGATGTTCGAAGTGAATTTATTCACGCCTGCGCAGTTTGGAGCTTTCATTCCTTGGTTGGTTATCAACCGGGGTCCGCTTAGTGCTCTCGTTCATCCCAATACAGTGGCATCAGAGGATGAGCGAAACCACAGTCAACGCGCGACTTGGCTTGGTGATCGGATTCCGTTGGATTTGGGAGTTTTTAAGAAGAAGTGATAGAAGAGGGGGGAAGAGGCGGCTGAGAAGGCGAAGCAGGAGAGACTGTATTTACACACTAGCACGGTTACCTATACCCCGCGAAGCGCGTAGTGCTCATCATTATATTAAAGAAGAAAAGGCCTCGAAAATAGTATTCGGTTTGGTGCAAACTATTTGCTTTCGTTCTGGGGTTCACCCTGATTTGTGGGAATAAGATTATGTATCTTGTTTGTAAACAAGTATTGAAAGGTAATCTCAATTGGTGGCTGAGGAGCTGTTAGTATCCATGGTTTGATCTCGTTCCAAGATGCTTTATAGCCAAGCTTTATGTATGGCGGAAAAGATATTATGAAGTGCAAATGAAAGACATAGAACTAAGAGTAAAATAGATAATGCTAGCGATGTATTCTTGTATATAGTTTATTCAAAGAATTTATGAAGGCTTCTAGTGAGTGAGTTTCAAATTGCACAACTTCCTCTACTTTGAGCTGTAAAAATTACTACTATAACTATCCAATCTGAAGACATGAACAGATTCGACTATAAGCCCCCGAGAAGTTAAAGAGCAAACGTCACAGCGTATTATGTTGAGGAACGTGAATGGCTGGTACAGATACACGATCTTATTGGTGAATCTCACTATTCTACATAGATAACCCGAGGAGCACCACACACATCGACCCCGGGGGTTCTCAAGACCAACAAGGATTTGAATGACGATTTGTACAGAAAGTCTATCACTATATTAATGCAAGTAGCTCACCTAATTCTACACCATCCCGAACTTTCCATCGTGATGGCTTCACGGGCAGGTGACATCGTCAGCCCAACAGCAATTTAGAGTAATGATCTTCAGCCAGGAGATCTGACATGCAGATCGCACTATTATTATAGCCAGCAAACACCAAATTGTGACTCTCGCTGCACCCACCTGTTCATGGGGCACCCGATATAAGGCTCACATTCCTCAGGGTTGCATACTGCATACTTTATGCCGGAGGATAATGGGGAGTAATCAGGGAACCTATCAACCATCCCACCCTATTGAAGGGGAAATACTACCTGGGTAAACCTTGGATAGTTCACTGGCTTGCTGTCTTGTCCGAGCTTGACAAATCTGAGTCGAGGTGATATGGTCTGCTGCTCGGAACACCGGCATGATCCCCATCAAGGAGATCAGTCCCCTGGAGGCGATCCATAGCGTCGCTAGAATAGAAAACCCTGTTCTTATAGACTTCTATTACCTCGAATTTCACTTAATTGCTCCTTGCCCCACGGTATATCTTCACATCTCATGCTTATGACGAGGTCATGCTGACAAAAATTTAGGTTAAACATCGTTATAAGATAGCAAGGTTGGCTCCTTTCCCTCATAGGGATTAGAAGAGTGTTTGTCGCTTCCTGACACTTGAGGACCGTCACCCAAGATGCGTCTTTTGATATTGTTGGCGGTAGCTAGTCTATCTTCAATCCAACCAGTTTGGGCATCACATAACGACAGGGTCACATCTGACGTCCCGCCATATGTCTTGGAATACGGTAAACTATCCGATACAT
The DNA here is from genome assembly GCA_928213465.1 of Penicillium sclerotigenum. Lineage (NCBI taxonomy): Eukaryota > Fungi > Ascomycota > Eurotiomycetes > Eurotiales > Aspergillaceae > Penicillium > Penicillium sclerotigenum. The sequence continues at coordinate 48,514 of CAKMRK010000938.1, read as the reverse complement.
GTAGTTCTGATCTTATTTGCTTATTCAGATTTACAGCACCCTTGGTCTGGCTTCATAGCCAGGAAACATACATGCCGAGCGATCTCCAGCAGCAGCTCGATCATACTAGACCCATGGTCAACTGGACGATCATCGAGGGAGTGCCGTCACCACTGGCCCTCAACAACCTCGACACGCTCAATTCCAAAGGTAATACAAGCGTCTATCTAACCTCTCTAGAAGGCATCGAAGCCGATCCTAAGCCGGCCTGGCTCCGGGGTATCAGACCGGACTCACAGGGTCGAACGGGGAACGGTACAGGGAGTGTTATCATTATCGCAGATCGAGGCAATGGAACTGTTGATGCATTCTACTTCTACTTCTACGCGTGAGATTGGCATTACCCAGAGTCTACATTCGTACTGATCTGATCCCAGATTCAACAAAGGTGGCAGGGTCCTAGGTCTAGAATTCGGTGACCACATCGGAGACTGGTTAGTGCGAAGAACACCCTGTGTAGAGTTGTTCTGGCTAAGAAGGGAGGAAACAGGGAGCACAACATGATTCGCTTCGTCAACGGCACACCTGACGCAATATGGTACAGCCAGCATGCCAGTGGGCAGGCATTTACCTATTCCGCCGTTGAAAAGAAGGACAAGCGGCCGTATGTGTACTCCGCGAGAGGCACGCATGCAAACTATGCAATCGCAGGGTAAATCAAGATATTTCGAAGATAAAGATTTGTTGGCGGAATCTCCATGCTGATATAGACCCTTAGAAAACACGACCACACCATCCCGGGCTTCAACCTCCCTGCAGGGTTTCTGATGGACTATACAGACCGCGGGGTATTGTGGGATCCCGCGCTTAATGTTTATATTTACACCTACGACGAAAAAACAGCTGTGTTCACAGCTGTGAACTCCGAAGATCCAGTGGCGTGGTTGGATTTCAATGGGAGATGGGGTGATGACCAGCCACCTAATGAGCCCTCTGTCTTTGGCCAGGCTAAAAATGTTGCTGGTCCCAACGGTCCTAAGTTCAAGAGCTTGGATAGACAACTGGTGTGTCCTTCCACCCCGTGCTTTGTGCTTCCGTTCAGGATTTTCTCTGTGGATACGAGTTTGTGAGGGTTGAGGGGAATGATAATATGGGAGAATATAGTTTCGGTATATGATAAGAGTGGAAAAAGACTGTTATTTAGATTGGGCGCTTGTCCTTCCAGCCCGATATTATTTTCTTTCCTCTCACACTCCCCGGATCTCTTTTACGGTTCTCTTAGAAAGAAAGTTCCTGCACGCAAGGGAAATCCATCCCCACTTTTGATCCACTCTGCGATTCCTTGAGGGGAGAAAGGCGATCTTTTTAGGGGGCACAGAGTACAAAGTACATGTACATACTTCATACTCCATGCTCCATACTGCCGTGAGGGAACAACATAGTTTTCGGATGTACTATATACAAGGCATAAAGACTTGGGCTGGAATGTCCAAGAAAACAGTTCATCGCGACCCAGCCCGGTTCCGCGGGCCCCACCCCCATTAGAACCGCGCTGGACCTCTCGTGTTTGGGCTGAGATCTTAAATTGCCGTGTTTCAGAATTTGATCTAGCTCGTATTGGAGATGCCCAGGTGGTCAGGTCTCGATATGGTTATTAAACGGCGCAGTTAGTTTGATTAGGTGCATTAGATAGCGGCACTGCGAAGAGTTATTTTGGAGCCGATGGCTTTACCCTAGAGACAGGAGAGGTTAGCCTTGGTTTGTTACTCCGTACAATGTCCAATTTCAGCTGAGGTTGGGACCTAACTGGGGCATAATCTACATATACCATGCAAACACAACAAACATATGGTAGATCACCTTCCTTTCTGTGATATTATAAAGACTTGATAGTTAACTAAGTAGTTAACTAGTTAGTTATATCAGATGTTTTGACTAAGATTACAGAAAGTGGAGACCTCTAAACGGCCCATGGCGCACGTTCCAGATTCTCTCTCCACGAGGTAAGAACGTGCTTACCATGTGTTCTCCATGGGTACATCCAACTAAGTACATCCAACTAAGTACATCCAACTTGGTAGGTACTATTGCCATGACATACAAGGTTCAGCTTGACATGGAGACATTGGAGAACCCAAACATCCCGTGTTCTTAGCTCCAAAATTGGACGAACCAGCGTTCAGCAACCAAAGAGCAAAGCTTCAAGTGGAGAACAGCCGCTCTGAACCAAAAGACTGAGACTTTTTTTTTTGTTTTTTTTTTGTCTTTTTTTGTCTTTTTTTACCCCTGAATGACCTTTTCTGATGGTTTCGATATCGATATTTCGATCTTCCCCTTGGTATCGTAAAATAGTGAAATTAAATCCTTCTCTTTCTCTCCACCCTCTTTTCAACTTTCTCCAAGCGCCGCTGTTGCTGGACGCTGTGAGCAGGCCTATTTTCAATAATAAAAAAAACCAAAAAAAAAAAACGAAAATTCCCCCAAAAAAACAGAGGAAGTTTGAAGTTTGAACTTTGTTCAAGTCCCAATTTCAATTCCTCCCCTTCACCCACTGGCTGGGAACTTGTATTGTGTTGATTCCACTCTCGCTTATTCTCTTTCATATCTCTGCTGTTGCAGATACATTCGTTTTTGAGAAATCCAATACATCACCGGGATTGGCAATTGAATCCCACTTTCGCCCAGTTTCAGAGCAGTTTCGAATCGCTCCATCTCCACGGGATCTGAGCACTATCTGCACTATTAGCGCTGTTGAACTCCGATATATATCATTTTATTGGTGAGTGGCAGTTTCCGAGGTTCCCATACCCCTGACATCTTGGGTGAGGGGTTCCGTGCAGTATTGAGATTATCGGGAATCCCAAAGAATAACTCCAGAACTGGGAATAAGAGAGGAAGAGGAAAAAAGACAGTGAACAGAAGAGAACCGAAGAGAAAGAGAAGAAAAGAAAAGCAAAGAAAGAAAAGAAAGAACCTAATGAGGAAAGAACAGAAAGAAAAACAACCCCAAAATGGCAACTACGCGCCTGGGACCTGAAACAGACGTCAACCGTCGCACCTCCCTCGGTTTCCTTCGTCGTTCTAAATCCACCGAACCCCTAGGCGAACACAAATCTTCAGGCTCCCGCAAAAAGATGTCCAAAACCCAAGCCATGGAAGACGAGATGCGTCGTCAGCGCGAGTCTTATGCCCCTAAAGTCCCTCCCCGCTTGCCTGATCTTTCCCCCGCCCCGCAACTGGAAACTTTTGGAGGTGAGGAACGTGACAAGATCGACGACCCAATCCCAGTTCACCCGCAGTCTGGAGTGATCGCATCGCCCTCTATGGCTGGCTCGATCAACAGCGCCGACCCCTATGGGCGCACGGAGAGCATGACCCACCGTGGCAGATATAGCTATGCTAGTAGTGCTGTCAGCACTGTGAACAGCCCCCGTCGTGTGCGCCGTCGCAAGGATCCCACCTCATACAAGTGAGTCGGCAACATGTGACATGGACACCAAAACAGACCAGCTAACAATGGGAACCTGTTAAGTGTGCTCGTCATAGGTGCTCGTAACTCGGGAAAAACCTCATTCATCAACTTCCTCCGCAGTGCACTGACCATGCCCGCCCATAAGCACCCCTCACGCACCCCTGAAGAGGTCGAGGAGCTCGAGCGTCAAACCTCAGCTTGGGAAGGATTCACGTCGCAGTACCTGGAAACGGAGTTTGACGGAGAACGTGTCGGACTTACCCTGTGGGACTCTGTAGGTCTGGAGCGAAACATTGCAGATCTTCAGCTGCGTGGTGTGACAGGCTTCCTCGAGAGCAAATTTGAGGAGACCCTCGCCGAGGAAATGAAGGTTATCCGCTCCCCCGGTGCCCGCGATACCCACATTCACTGCACTTTCCTACTTCTGGATCCCATGCGTCTGGATGAGAACATCGCCATGGCTGAGCGTGCTGCCAATGGCACGTCCAAGGCTACTGATGCGCCTGTGGTGGGGATTCTGGACCAGAACCTGGATATCCAGGTGTTGCGCACGGTGCTGGGCAAGACCACTGTGGTGCCGGTTATTAGCAAGGCGGATACGATCACCTCCGCCCACATGAAGTACCTCCGCAAAGCGGTCTGGAACAGCTTGAAGCAGGCCAATATCGACCCCCTTGAGATCTTGACATTGGAGGACCAGGAGGAAGAATACTCCTCGTCGGAAAGCGCGGATGAAGATGAAATCGTGGAGCTTGAGACGGGAGATGCCAGCGAAGCCAAAGAATCCGAGACCGCAACCGAAAATGTTCCTGGCTCGCCATCGCAGCTCAGCCAGGCCACTCGCAGGTCCAACGCGTCGCAGGCCACGAACCAGCACGTTCCGTTCTCGATACTGTCTCCGGACCCTCACTCGCTGGCAGCTGGAGACCAGCCTGTCGGTCGCCGATTCCCCTGGGGCTTTGCAGATCCATATGACGCCGAACACTGTGACTTTGTTCGCCTGAAGGACTCCGTCTTTTCCGATTGGCGCTCCGAGCTGCGCGAGGCCAGTCGCGTGGTTTGGTATGAGCGCTGGAGAACCAATCGCCTCAACCGCAACGGACAGGCGGCGCCCCAGAAGCAAAACTACAGTGGCCGCCAGGGACCTCATGGAGGCCGTCGTACGTGATAAGCTGTCTCCCCTTCATTCTGTTCCCATAGCTTTCTCTTCTCGCACATACCCCCATTCTTCGCGGCCTGGCATCTCGCAAGGCTTCTTTTTATGTGAAACTTTCTGCTTTTCCTTTCTCTTCTGACAAAACGTTTCGAAATCCGGAACCTGTACTAGTGCTGTTCATCTATTGTTTGCACGGTAATTTGATAGTTTATCTTGAATCCTGCGTAATTCTGGCAACCTTTAGGAACGTAATAATGTACCCCCTCGGCTTCATTTACAACCTGACATGCGCATTGGTCAGAAGTCCCCTGCGGCTGAAGTACTGGATACCGACGATCTCAAGTTCAGCTGTAAGCCAATAAAAGCCGCTAATCCTTGGGCAATGAGAAGGGTGAATGAATCGATGAATACGAGGTGCTATTAAACATCTCGCTCTGTCCATTCTTTCCTTTCCTTTTGTCTCAATTCACTTCCACATAAGGAGAAAGAAGCCTTCATATCTATAAGTATAGAATGGCCTAGTGGACATCACACAAAGAAACCCTTTCGTGTGACCAAAGACCTCGACCTCTCAAACCGAAAAAAAAAGAAAATAAAGCTGTTGAACACTTGAATATCAAATCAGAACAAAACCCACCCATTGGACCAACAATGTCCCTCCAAGTGAACGACCCACGGTCGCGGACCCGATCTAAATCTCCTGGCCGCGAGCGCTCACGGTCGCGGTCGCGCGACAGTCGAGTCCCCTCCCCCTCCTCCTCCCACCGTTCCCGCTCCCCAGCCGTCGAAGCCCCCAGAAGCAAAGGCTACAATCCCGACGAAGAAGCCGAGATCGAGCGCCAATACAAGCTCATTAGCGAGCACCGTCGCGAAACAAACGACGAGCCCCGCCCCGTCATCTCGCGCGCCCCAAGAACCCCCCGCTACGATGTTGACCGCTCAGACTCGGATTCGGAGTCGAAGCGTCGCGACGCAGAAAGCTCAAGAAGACGTCGCGATGACCGCTATGAACACTCAGATGAGGAGCGCAGTTCTGCCGCAGCCTCGTCGCGGTCGCATCGACGACCCTCGCCAGACCGCGACAGTCGCGTGAATCACCGCGACTCAGCCGATGATCTGGCTTACGGTGATGCGCCAGGAAGCCATCCTAGCTATGCGCGCCCGAATCGGTACAGTTATGCCCAGCCTGCGCAGTTCGTGTCCGCTGCCCCGCGACAGTCGGGATACTCTGCCGGCTCGGTTGACTGGGCCTCTGTGCCGGAATGCGAACGTCCTGGATACGTGCCGCCTTCCTCGCAGCCTGCGGGTCCGGCTACTATGCCCGGCGCGTTCCCTGTGGCTTCGACCTACCCCGCTAGCTCCGGCGCTGTGCCGGCGCCTGTGAATCCCCCGCTGCAGTATACTGGTTTATCGGGCCAGCAGGCTCCGTATGCGGCGACGAGTGCGGGTTATGTACCTTCGCATTATCGGACGGCCTCGGCAAGTGATACTGGTTATCCGCCGGCTGCGGCGTATGCGAATCCCGGCGTGTACCAGTATGCGCAGGTCGATCCTAATGTGAAGTATTCTTCGAAGACGGCGCCAGTGTCGGCGCCGGGGCCGAAGCCGATATACCCTGCTTCTACACATGAGCAGTTTTCTAGACCGATTCCGCAGCAATCGCAGGGCCAGTATTACATGCAATCCCAGCAGCAGCAGCAGCAGCCGCAGCCGCCGCCTGCAGACCAGTATCGGTATACACACGAGCCTCCTAAACAAGAGCCTCAGTTTGTGGAGATCGCGCCTGGTGGGAGTCGGTCGAGTGCTCGTCCACCCAGTCACTCTATGTCATCGAATAGTCTCGCCGTTGGAGGAACCAGTTCAGCTCATTTGGCTCATCCCCCGGCTAGTCCGCTACTGGAGCCGTATCATGGTACTTACCAGTCCATCTCACCCATGCCATCCCCGATCGTCATCCCCTCCATCCGTGACGATGACATTTCAGACCTCGAACCACTCGACGGCGGAAACTCAGCGTCAGACTCAAGCCGACGCGGCAAACACATTCGCTCACACTCCTCCGTCAGCGAGAAAGAATACCGCTCCCACAGCAGCAAAGACAAGAAAGACAAAGAGCGCGATGACAAACACCGCAGCCGCCCATCAACCAGCCACGACCGCCACGACTCAAGCTCCTCAATCAACACCGACCCACGGGTCCTGGTCTCCCCAACAACGGGCCGCAAACGCGTCTCCTTCTACGACGCCGGCCCAGACGCTGCCGCAATGCAATCCGCCCTAAACCACACACGCAACATAGACAGCAAACCCATCATCCAGATTCTACCCCGTCTAACAAGCGACGAGATCCTCCTGCTACGTCAGGAATACAAATCCCGCGTCCGAATCCAAGGAAAAGGAATAAACCTCGCCAAACACCTCCGTCTCAAACTGGGAAGTTCCTCCTTCGGAAAAGTCTGCTACGCAACCGCCCTCGGACGCTGGGAATCAGAAGCATATTGGGCAAACTGCTACTACCAAGCCGGGACATCACGTCGCGAACTACTAATCGAGTCCCTGATCGGTCGGTCGAACGCAGCAATCCGCGAAATCAAAAATTCCTTCCGCGATACCCGCTACGACAATAGTCTAGAGCGCTGCATGCGCTCCGAGCTGCGGGCGGATAAATTCCGCGTGGCGATTCTGCTTGCGCTCGAGGGCCAGCGACAGGATGATCGAGAGCCGCTCGATAAACGGCTTGTGCGCGACGATGTGCAGGACTTGCATCGTGCTCTTGTCCGGGACGGGGGCGAGACTGCTATGATTCATATTATTGTGCTGAGGAGTGACTCGCACTTGCGTGAGGTCTTGCGCGCTTACGAGGATACGTATGGGCATAATTTTACCAGGGCTATGATTTCCAAGTCCAGGAATTTGGTTGTATGTATTCGATGCTTGCCCTTTCCCCTACCCCGCCCCCCACTTTCTTTCTTAACTCGTCCGGTCAATGCTGCTACTGACTGCTGGAATCACTATTCATCTGACATTTATATTTGCTAGGGTGAAACACTAGCTCACATCCTCAACGGGGCGATCAACAGACCAATGCGTGACGCCCTCCTTCTCCACCAAGCTCTGCGTGAATCCCGCACTGGTCGTGAGCGCTCGGAGCTACTGATCTCCCGGCTTGTGCGTCTGCATTGGGAGCCTAGACATCTTGACCTTGTTAAGAATGAGTATCGTCGCAGATACCGTGAGCGTTTGGAGGAGGCTATTGCGGAGGAGATTCTGCCGTTGAACGGTGGGCAGGATTGGGGGGAGTTCTGTATTGAGTTGGCGCGGAATGCTTGATTGTGGTACTTTTATGTGTGATAGATATTGTATTGCTTTTCCTTTCTTCTTTTCTTCTTTTCTTCTTTTCTGTTGTTGCTGGTTGTTGTTTGTGAGGTGGTGTCCTCCCCCCCTGCTCTGTAGAGTGGGATTTCAGTTTACACGTATATTACCTCTATCTATCCCTGGCTTTTGTTTTGGTATGTATATGCTCTTGGATACTCGATTTTCCGTGCTAATATCCCAGGATAGCATGAGGCAGATTATATTGAGGCTAAAGGCTAAAAATCAAGCTGACTCTAGTTGATTCCAATCATTTGCGCCTCGTTGTTATTTTTGGGTTTCTTGTTCTGAGTTTGGATGTCTACATAATTCTCTATCTCCATTTGGTGTCGTGCTTTGCCGCCGTGCTTGTTTCACCTCTTCTTAGCGTCTATATCACAGCCTCCATCACAAGTCAATAATATGGTCATCCCCTTGAAGAGCCCCATTTGGATCGCGAAGCGCTACTAGAATAGCATATTCTACTACTCGAGTCATGGGAAGGTAGTTGACATTCCGATAGTTTGATAGATCTACCCGAGTTGAATACCCAATGAGTGACAGGTAATTACAACCTTCAAGTCTTTTGTAGATACTAGATACCAAGTTTAATATTTGCTAATATTAGATCAGGTCCTAAGTCGTTTTCATTCGGGTATCTAGGAATGTTGATTTTCATGCTTGCTATTGAATTTGGCCAGCATGGGTTAATGGATATAGTGCGAAGGACCATAACGACCAGAGATATAGTATGCGTGGCACTGGACTTTGGTGGAAATGAGAGTCTGTGCAAAGATCTTATACCCAGCATATGTTCGTTAGGTGAATTATAATCCCTAAGCTTTCTCCACAATATCTTATAGATGTCTAGTAATTACCACCTATATAAAAGCATACTGTTGATAGACGTGGTCTTCTTTCTATACAACCACTTTAGAGGGCTGAGTGGGTTCTTGATTAGCAAGAGTATCAAAAGCCTATAGATTCACTCCACATCCCATTACCCGGATGGGATTTAGAGGCTAAAGTCATAGGCATTTACACCTACGGAGCAGCCAGTGGCACGCGATCCCACACTGTCTGATGAACAGCATTTGAGTCCAAGTCGACAAGTTAAGATGCTTATTACGTAAATAATCATCAATACAAGATCACGGGGTGTACTAAAACCCTTCAAGTGATAGCAAAGAACAGAGTAGCAAGGCCGGTCATAGGGCTAAAATATGAAGAAGATAATACACTTTAGGGAACGGACACCGAAAGCTTTGATTTTGGTTATTTTGGTCATTTTGGCTATTTCGGAGTCCTATTTAATCAGAAAAGGGTTTATGTCCGTTTATGTCCTTGGGGGGGAAAAGTATACTTCGGACTGTGAACTATATCGACATATCACGCAGCAAGGAGGTTTCAATAGTAAGAAGATCGCCCTAAATGTATTTTGTACGTCAACCCACCTCCGTACTCTGGTATTTATTTTACATTTAATACTTTGCAGGCAACACAAGTCTAGGTCTGGTGGAATTCAAATGCTTAGAATACATTTTTGTCCGATCGGGTTGGGGCTGAAGCTGACACGCAGAGAGCTTCTCTGCAAGGGGAACCCGTCTGATTTGAGACGAAACTCATGGGCCCTTCATTCTTCTCTGCGGGTTCCCGAGATCGTCTGTACCAAAGATACCGTGGCTATTCGTGGCTATTCATGGCTATTCAAATCTCTTCATCCCATGCTCTCTCATCCGTTGGATGCCACGCTGCTGATCGTCATTTCCCCGCAGATTTATCGGGCACTAAAGATCAAAGGCCGGATCTTGTCCGCATCAAATCCACGATACATCCGCATGATGCTATCACGAAGGACATGAGCTTGACACTTCTCTTGACTCGTGCCTTGTTATTTGCCCTGGGCCTATCGGTGATGACCTCAAACCGTTTCTTTTTCGTCTGCAGCCCTTTTTTTTTTCTTACACCTCTCACCACACTTTTCTTCTCCACACCTTTATTTACGCCATGGCGCTGTGTGGTCCGTCATCTGCAAGGCGCGCACCGAGCTAGAGTCAGAGTACTCCGGTGCTCTTGTCTGTCTAGTGACGCCACTCATTTCGTTGATCTGCATAGACCGCTGCTTGTCTTCCATGCGACCTGAAGGTATGCCGTTTCTTCCATAAACTGTTAGATCGTGTTTGGGCTTTGACTTGGAATATAGCCATTCTGGGAAAGTTCACCATTTTCACGGTCCTGCTACTCAGATCCCCCTGTTCTGACAACCCCCCTAACATCACTCCGTCCCTCTCTTACCATGAATCATCTTCCACTCAGGCGCTGACGGAGGTCAGCAGATTAGTGTCTCTAGATTTATCGAGACATGCAGGTCTGCTGCTACCTATTTATTTTTGTTATGCCAAGCCGCTTTGATATTCCCCTGTCGAGAGCACATTCTGGCATGCGGGTCTCAGACGGGCCTTTGGCTTGTCCCCCTCTCTTCGTAGATTGAGCTCGACTATAAAAATGTCACTGGCATTCCTCTCCTGTAAACACAACGCCGATCCCTTTCTTCAGTTGTTCTGTCGGAGTGCTGTGCGGGCAAGCTCCAGAGAGCTTATTTCCCTTTTCTGCAAATAAATAACAGAGCAGACTTACCCCTGCATTGGATTTTGCGTCATCTTAACATCTCTTCGTCCAATCTGTTATAATGCAGCTGTATCGCCTCGGTCTGCTGGTCGCGTCTTTTGTGTCTTCTATTGGAGCACAGTCAACGTTCTCCCCTGCCCGTCCCCCGGCTATACCCCTCGCTGTTAGGTCACCGTACCTGAGCACTTGGCTCAATGTAGGAAGTGATGGTGGTAATGGTGGGTACTTGGCTGGTCAATGGCCTGTCTTTTGGCAGTAAGTTGGTTATCATCCTTCTTTGAGCTGTAGGCGAACGTTTATCCTAATGAAATTAAACAGGAATCAGGTCACTGGGTGGGCAGGTATGATCCGCGTCGACGGAAAAACCTACACTTGGATGGGCCTCCCTGGATCCAACGTTGTGAATCAGACCGCGTTTGAATATACTTCGACTAAGAGCATTTTCACTATGAACGTGGAGAACAAGGTTGAAATGAACATTACCTTCTTGTCGCCTGTTACGCCCACCGACCTCAAGCGCCAGTCCCTCATTTTCTCTTATCTTAATGTCGGGGTCTCTTCTCTTGATAGTCAGAAGCATGATGTGCAGGTCTACGCTGATATCTCCGCAGGTTGGTGCTCTTCTCTCTTTTCTTATATACAATGACTAACAAAATGATAGAATGGGTATCAGGAGACCGAAATGCCATCGCAGAGTGGGAGTATGGCACTACTGACGGTGTGGCCTATCACAAGGTATACCGTCAGACTCAGCTGGCCTTTTCCGAAAAGAACGAGCAGGGCGAATGGGGTCACTGGTACTGGGCTACCGACGACTCGAAAGGCATGACCCATCAGTCTGGAGCGGACACCGACGTCCGTTCTCAGTTCACGAAAAATGGGAAACTCACCAATGGCAGCGACACCAACTTCAGGGCTCTCTCCTCTAGCTGGCCCGTATTTGGGTTCTCATCCGATCTGGGCTCGGTTGATTCTTCGCCCGTCAGCACGCTCTTCTCACTCGGTCTGACACAGGATGAAGCCATTCAATACGAAGGGGCTTCAAAGTATGCCCCGGTGCCGTCCTTGTGGAAGAGCTATTTTGATACCGAATTAGCTGCTCTTTCATTCTTCCACAAGGATCATACCGAATCGAGCAATCTAGCAAGCTCTTTCGATAGTAAGGTGGCCCAAGATTCAATTGCTACAGCTGGGCAAGACTACCTCACTATTACTTCGCTCTCGGTTCGACAGGCATTCGGTGCTACTCAGCTTTGTGGTACAAAGGAGAAAACCTATCTGTTCCTTAAGGAAATATCTTCCGATGGCAACATGAACACTGTGGATGTTGTCTTCCCAGCCTACCCGATTTTCTTATACACCAACCCCGAATTCCTGAAGCTCGTTCTCACTCCTTTGTTTGAGAACCAGGAGGCGGGAAAGTATCCCAACAAATATTCCATGCACGATCTAGGCTCGGCTTACCCGAATGCCACGGGTCACTCAGATGGCAGCGACGAGAAAATGCCACTGGAAGAGTGCGGAGATATGCTCATTATGTCTTTGGCTTACACGCAGAAGTCGGGTGACTCTGACTTTTTGAATAACCACTACGCTCTACTCAAGCAATGGACCACTTATTTGGTTGAGGACTCGCTTTACCCTGCAAATCAGATCTCAACGGATGACTTCGCTGGCTCCCTAGCGTGGGTAATTCCTTTCTTCTCTGAAAATTTCAAACCTAACCAGCATAATTAGCAACCAAACCAACCTCGCCCTCAAGGGCATGATCGGTATTCAGGCCATGGCTGTCATTGCCAACCACACTGGCCACACCGCTGATGCTGCGAATTACTCCAGCATCGCCAAAGACTACATCACTCAGTGGCAGGACCTGGCTATTGCCAAGAATGAACAGCCTCCCCGAACGACCTTGTCGTACGGCGATACCGCCAGCCATGGTAGGTTCAGCCCTCTGTTTCGAGTCTATGCAAGTCTTGCTTACCATGTCATGTCTGTAGGTCTGCTCTACAACCTCTTCGCCGATGCCCAGCTGGGCCTGAATCTCGTTCCAAAATCCGTCTATGAAATGCAAAGCAACTTCTACCCGACTGTTGCAAACAAGTACGGTGTACCTCTAGACACCCGCCACACATACACGAAAGGTAAAAGGCCCAGACTACTCACTCACCATGTATTGATTGGCACAGCACTCACAATCCGACAGGTGACTGGGAATGCTTCGCAGCAGCCGTCAGCTCAGCCAATACTCGGACTATGTTTATCAAGGATCTCGCGACCTGGATCAACGAGACACCGACAAACCGGCCCCTGACTGATCTGTACGACACCATTTCAGGAAAGTAAGTCAAACATACCCTCAACCCTCTAATGACCCTTGCTGATAAAACCCAGTTACCCTCAAAATACCTTCGTCGCCCGCCCCGTCATTGGTGGCTCCTTCGCTCCTCTCCTCGTCCGCTAGCGGACCCTTTCGCTTCTGGTTGATTTATTTAACGTATAACGCCTTCTGGCCTTCCCTTTGTTGATCGCCTTTTCATCCCATAAAGACTCTCGCTTAGACGTGCTGGATTCCTTCCGTTCGCTTCGCTGTATTCAGATATTCAGACTTGGTACTGTCTTTTCCTTGCTTATACCCAACCCATCCATTGCCTTGCCTTTTCGTATGGGCTATGCGAGTTTTGTTGAGATCCTCACATGTACATCTACCCGAGTATGTGACGATTCTCGTACATGCATGAATCTGTGACTTCGGCCCTCTCTCTGTGTTCTTTGGCATGTGTGCAGATGCTTCGAAATTGGGGCATATATCAGTTTATAATAACCGTGCCGTAATAGTTATCTGCACTACATAATACACGGGATTTAGTCAACTTTCGATATAAAGATTTGTTTAAATTACTATTGAAAAATATGTAGTATTCCGATCATGTCCTTCTTGTTCATTGATAGATCACTTCAATCCCTGATACAATCGTGCAATATCCCACTAGAATAAACATGTTTGTGGCTACAAGCTACAAGCTCGCCTAGAGCCTTTCGTATACTTTTACAATCACGGTTATAGGGCTTGCCTTTTTACTTAATGCTTTCCAAGTCTGTAAGGATTTGCAAGAGATTTGTATATATCGATGCGGCTTTGGCTGCAGGGAGGCCTTGAGGAGTAGTGGAGTAACCAAGTGATCTATTGAGCAATAATTTTGATCTAGTATCTAAATTCAAAAGCAGTCTATCTTGAGCCCTCGACCAGAAAGGGGAGGATCTTTTAGATCTAAAGACCGTATGTACCAAACCTTCATATTTACGAGTCAAAATATTTGACAATGGCGAGTAGTATGTTCACTCAGACTTTCCATCCCAAGCATCGAAAGACCGAATCAGATCTGATATAAATTAGCAAGACCTCCTGCAAGGCATAGGGAAATAAAAGATAACATACCGTAGTAAAGCATTATAGCTTCAAGATGCACATCCAGGCGGATCCGCTCGTCCACAGTGTGAATATTCTGCGATCCACCAGCCCGCGATGGACTCCAGCGGTAGATATTCTCAGACAAAGACCAGTAGAAGCGCGTATCCGTGTTTCCAGTCATGACATCGCCCGTGACAACAACCGTCGGCTTAGATCCAGACGCAGATTTAGAAAGCGGGTTCGAGTGCGACTCAAAGACACTACGCGCCACTCCGGCAAAGTGAGCCCACACGTGCGAAGTGAGCGGATCTGTGGGAGAGATCGGAGCCGGGGAAAGAGGCACACTAAGAGGGGACAGAGTGATGGTACGGTCGCTCGCATCTCCTTCCGTGGACTCCGCCACACCGGGGAAGGCAAGACGGAGCGTAAGGTTGTGAGATTCCGCAATGGGGCGAATAATCCGGATAGCGCGCTCACGTATCTCATCAGGCGTCTGGTGCAGCGCGACGCGGTAATTGACGTCCGCTGAGATCTTCTCCGGCAGCGCGTTTGTCTTGACACCGCCGTGGATGAGGTCTGCAGCCTGCGACGTCTGCAATGTATAGCGGACTGCGGGGCCGCGGGAGCTGGCAACGGCTTCGCCCAGAGCGGCGGGATCATTTGCTGCCAGCTTCTCGGATAGCCAGGTCTCCACGTGGTCGGGCGAATACCGTGCCTGGCACTCCAGCATCCCGTAAGCGGGGTGGTGGGGATCCAGCCAGGCGGGGAACAGTTCCTTCCGCTCGAGCTCGTACAGGATCTCCGCCATGATGCCGATGCCGGTGTGTGCGGGCGGGATCGAGCTGTGGCCGCCGGGGACGGCAATATCGATAACGATGTCGATGCTACCCTTCTCGCCGACAGCTGGGAGAGCATACAAGATCTCGCCGTTCGGGTCGGATGCATCGCCCAGGCTCTGCAGTCCCATTCCGCCCTCGTCGAGGATGAACTCGAAAGAGTCTTTGCCGTACTTCTCCTCCAGCGCTGCTGAGATTGCTCCGGCGCCCAGGAAGCCGTGCGATTCCTCGTCGAACCCGAAGGCAAACAGCACCGTGCGCTGCGGCTTCCAGTCCTGCGAGAGCAGGTCTTCGACGGTAGATAACAGTCCGATGAGGATGTTTTTGCAGTCGCTTGCGCCGCGGCCCCAGATCCATTCGCCATCAAAGACACCTGCGAAGGGCGGGTGCGTCCAGTCTGATGGGTCGTCGATCGGGACGACATCCTGGTGCGCCATGAAGAGTAGCGGCTTGCGTGAAGTGTCAGCACCCTGGAAGGTGAAGACTAGGCCGAGGCGGTTAATGTGCTCAACCTTGGCGCGGTTATGTCTATGTAGTTCATTCAGTATTTTCTTCCTTCATTTAGGCTAGGATGTTCCATAGTTGGACCAATTTCTTACACTAGGGGGAATAGTTCCTCCAATAGCGATTGGAATTTGACTATAGGCTCAAATGCCTCATCGTACGGGTCTTTCATGTAATCACCTACGGTGGTTGGGACCTGCACCGCGCGCGAGAGACGCTCTGCCTGGCGGCCACGGAAGGCATCATCGGTGAGGAAGATCTGCGACGAGTGCAGGCCATCATTGGGGGCGCTGACCTTGGGCGGCTGTGGGCAGGTTTCTCGTGTAGATGAGGTTGATAGCGGGTTATAATGATTGCCCGACAGATCGGTGTCGGGGAAGATAACCTGCTGTGTGGGGATGTTGAGGGCTAGCGATGGCACTGCGGCCAGGCCGAGGAGGGCGAAAGTTTTCATGGTCGAATTGAGTTGATTTAATGCTTTCACGTAGAAATATCCAATGGTTTTGAATATCCAAAGGTTTTGAATATTTACGGAATTCACAATAGCTTAAACTGAGCACGTCAACGGCTTATCTTATCTTCTTCCCCTCTCGACTGGCGGCCGTTGCCGATGGCGAATTGCCTTGTTGAGGATGGCCATTTTGTCGAGAGTTGGGGTAAGTATAGTATAGTATATATAGTATGTATTGGACTATCAAGTTTAATTCTTCATCTTCATGAAATAGATTCAAGTTAGTAAATATATGTTGTAGATTCACAAACTTCCAGTTCCCTTTTCCCGTTGCGTGTAGATAGAAAACATACCCTAATAGATACCCTAATAGATTGAAGATTGAAGCTAGTATTCAAGCTAAGATAAAATAAGCACCAATGTCTCACAGCCCTGAAACCGGGTTCCAGTTGAGGGATACCCGCTAAAAGTTCAGGTATTTTCGAGTATCCATTAGGGAGTATCCATTAGGTACCTATAACGAAGGTGATAGTTACGTTTTATATAACATGCGTACTAAGAAGATAGAGCGCTCTCGGAATATGATTTTTAATAAGAATCCCACTCCCGCTTCGCTTCCTAACCTAGCCTATGATTTGAATATTAAAGGCCTATAATAATAATAGAAGAAACCTCTTTATCTCCCAATCGTTATATTCTAGTGTGATCCTAGAGTGTGGAGAACCATAATATATATACCACTGCAACTAAGTCAATTCCATGAATTGACTTGGTTATGACCTTTTGGTCTAATGGGTAACTACATGGAGTAGTGGCCTGCGGATCTCACTATACAGGATAGACTTAGTAGCTCGCTAAATGCGATTCGCGATACTACTATATTTACTAAAGGTCTTCACCTTATTAGTTAACCGGTACCTTAAAATAATAAAGGATACTACGCTTAAATATAAGGTTAAGGTAATTACGAACGTGATACGGCCGCCGCTATAAACCCCTTTACCTACGCACGAAAGTCTTCTATAAACCTTCCAAATCCTGATACTTTTCTTTTTACTTCTTTTATTTGCTTCTTTCCATTCTTTACGCTACTAAGGACGGTACCGTCTTTTTAATAACTAGGGGGAGGTGTTATATAAGCAGGCATTCGGCCTGTCCTATATCTTACTTAGTAGTTTATTAGGAATAATATATCACCTTTACCTATATCACCAGATTCCATAACAAGTTCAAACGAACCTACTCTCCTGCTATGACCTAACAGCGCCACGAGATTTTTCTAATTGGTCAAGTTTATTCGTCCAATATCGTCGACTCTGTAAACACAGCGATGACCAAAGATTCAATTCCCACAGGCAACATTGAGATTGCTGCTTCTCAGGTAGAGGATCATAGACATTGTTTGACTCCTCGCTCTTTGGTATACTAATATCAACGTGAATTCCGTTTCTTCAAATTTGTCTTTTTTGTGTATTCCATGACAGGAACTGAGCATTAGCCTTTTTATAACTGTCAAAACACGTAACTCCTTCCGTGTGCGTTTTGAGACGCTTTGTAATTTCCGCGGATTATACGGGTTTATCTCATCAATGAGTAGCTAATTCACACCGAGCCCATTGCCATTGTATATTCTGCGAAGACCTCAAATTCTCGCAAACGTGGGCTTAGAAATTTGTCGACCCAATCTCGTCGCCACTAGTCCTCGTAGCAACAAGTGTAGAGTGCCTTACAATACTCCCAGTAGTCTGGATACCACCCCGCTTGTGCCCAGTCCACGATAGCAAGGATTCGAGCTGGTTTGCTAGAAGAGATAATGATATTACCTCGGTGGAGGTCGCCATGGGTAAATTTAATAGCTCCACCGTCCGGTAAAATATGCCTGTAGGGGTCGTTGTATTTCATCGAAGGTGGAAGCCATAATTGCGGTAAGGAGGAAAACCAGTCCTTAACGGTTAAGAAAGGTCCGGTTTTCGGGTATGATTGGAAAACATAATCTAGGAGTTGATGGTGACTTATAGAACCTAAAAATTCCTAATTAGATATAAATAATACCTATTTTTACTAGGGCGTACCAATATACTGATCGGAGGAATCTTGTTCAAGTCGGCGTAGACGGTTGGCTATTTGACATAACTCATCGTAGAGTGAGCTTTTGTCTAGGCTATTAAGCCCATTCCAACCATCTTATAGTGTCTGTCCTTGGATAAGTTCTATATAGAGGAACACATAGTCATCCTCGTCCACTCGCCAACCAAAAATTTCGGGGACTAGAATTTCGTCGCCAAAAGCCTGTTTGATCATCCAAAGACACTGCGCTTCTGCTATCGTGATATAAGGGCCAAATTTGACGAAGACTTTGGACTCTTCAAAGATGACAGGCTGTGGCTGAGGGTTTGCGTGAATATCTTTCGATAGAGCTCTCACTTGTGCCGGTGTCGGAAGACTTTTGCTGGGCTCGTTAAAGAAGAGTCGAAGAAGTCCATCTCTCGGATCGACTCGTCGGGAAGATTTTCTGCTATTGCGGAGAATATTGTCATTTTGGCCGAGGGGATTTTTTAATATCTGCGGGATAGACTGCTTGTTGGGTGTGAAACAGAGCAGATGGGAACCAGATCGGCTTGGTATAGTGGCTTATGTCGGCTGACCTTGCCTTCGGCAGAACCTTTTTTTCCAGGATCGTCTTCTGCGTTGATCTTAAATCCACTCTCTGGTTGTTCTTTGTCGACTCTACCCACTGGATATTGGAATGATGGACTCAAGTTTCTTCCAAAAGGAGTGCGAGAAAGCCCTTGAGCATGGTGAAACTAGAAACTGGAGCCATTATCTTCGGAGAAACAATCTTCAAGGCAAAACTCATGTGTGCAGAGTACAATATCGCTCGGAGAAAATCCAAAACTCATTTTTGATGTTGAACTTGGATGATTATAAAAGAAAAGGCAGTCACTAGTTCCGCGCTCAATACCTTTATTGCGCTGGTGGATCCTATGCAAGTACCCAGAATAATATTTGGGACAGAAATGGTACGAAAAAAGGGAAAGTCATCTCATCATTGGCCCCTGAAACCATGTCAAGTCTGTGTCTATGTTGTACGGGTATTCCTCGGCATTTCCCCAGGGAATTTCCCTCGAACATGACTTCGGTTAAAGTACAACATGAAAATCCCAGAAAGATATTGCTCAGCGGATACAATGTCGATCGCAATCCAATCCGATTAAGCTATTCCAATAGTCATTATTTCCCCATTTGTGCGGGTTTTGTGTCCCTGAAGGTCAAAATGTGGGTACTTGAATTCGGGACAGGACGAATTGAAATCTTTTCCTTCCTCTGTACTCCATACATCGTGCATCGTACGTACATTGGCAAGAAGATAAGGGATGGGTCTCTTCGGCTCATCCAAATTCGACTTGATACGCGGGTACTCGGGTTGAATGTCCAGTTTCCCAATTAGGGCATGGTACATCAATAACTCAGGTACCTTGCAGAATATGTACATGACCTACGGAGTAGAAAATCCAGAATAGGAGAAGAATAGAAAACTAGAACACCAGAATACCAGAAAAGGAGAAACAAGGGGTCAGCAGCAATCAGCAAAGACCAGAAATGTCGGATTCCTCACAAATGCAACACCCTAACACCGTTCTATACTAAAACAAGACAAGTGGCAAACTGGAAACATAACTGTTCCTCAAGTTCATCCCATTTGACTCTCAAGGCTCCATCTGCCGTCAATGGCCACTCAAAAAAGGAAACTTGTCGCCACACTTGGGGATGCCGAATGAGCGATCATCCGCTCGCCAGCCAATGAGGCGCATGCAGCCCCAGTGCGAGTTCAATAGAACATATCGCTTAGTGTTTCAGGTTTATCAATTGCTATTTTCGGTCGATCAAAGTCCCGTTGATGTCATCTGTCCCAGTTTTACTCCACAAAAAAGAAAAACACTCGAAAAGAAATGGAACCCGACGGGTGTTCCTGATACCAAACAAACAGCCACTTTAAAGAGGATTGACTGGACCCTTTTTTTTCCCTCCCTGTCAACCTCCGAACTACTCCCTCTTTTACTCTTTTTTTTTGTTTTTTAACTTGAATTCTCAAAATATACTCTCTCTTATCAAACAAGTTTTCACTATTTAATTCGTTGATCGAATAATCCACCTCCCAATCATGCGTACCAACTACATGTTCTCGGCTCTTGCCCTAGCTCTTCCCGTATACTCGCTTAGCTCCACCGCTAGTATGGGCTGCTACTCCGATGTCGAATCATTCAAGAACCAGGGTCCCTACACCTACCAATCACCGGGACATTGCCAGGCCCAATGCGCAGACAATGGGTTCAAAGTCGCTGCTCTGAGCCGTGGCAACATGTGCTACTGTGGCAACAAAATCCCCTCGGACTCTGCGAAGATCGCCGACGATAAATGCGACATCGCCTGCACTGGATGGTCTGCAGCAAGCTGTAAGTTACCCGTAATGATATATATATAGCATGGCAACAAGATCATGACTGACGGAATATTTCTTTCTTACCTAGGCGGCGGCAAGGATACCTTCAACATCATCCAGGCAGCTGAGGACTTACAAGCCTCTCCTTCTGAAAATGCCTCCACTACCATCGTACCCACTGCTGCCACCGCAGCTGGCGGAATCATCGTCGCTGCCTCGACAGCTGCCGCACCGACTAGCATCGTGACCGCGGCTTCCACCGTGAACTCAAAGAGTGGCAACGCCATATCCAAGTCTGCTACTACCTCTGTCGCGACTCCCTCGCCCACGCACACGACGAACGCTGCCGGAACGGTCTGCGCGCGGTCATCGCTGCTCGGCGCTGTTATTGCGGGCATGGGCTTGCTTCTGTGAAGCTCTGTACCTCCATGTCTTGTGGGGGAAGCTGTCTATACACTGTCGTTTTGATTTCCTGTACTCTACATAGCATGTACAGCTATATTCCCCGCTAGTTCGTTAACAGGGCGTTCGTGATATCGGGGATAATATCCTGTTCCTGTTCCTGTTTCTTCTGCTAGATCTGCCGGTCGGATTTGGGATGCATTTACTGCCTGTCTTGGGATGGGCATGCTCTACACTCGCTTTCTTATTATTGGGGCTGCGTGAACAAAATAGATTAGCATTTATTATTTACTACCGGATGGACTTCGATATCCTTTTCGGGGAATTTAAGATTTGGCCAATGGGACGTTAAGAAAGTAATACCGAAGATAAATCAATAGGGGCTATTGAAATGCGTTGGAGGACTCAAAAGACACTTTTGTCGATCGTGAAAAGTCCGAGGCAGCCTTTCTTGTCTCAAGCGGATAGGACCTTGGCTCCCCATCTGTATCCATCTTCTTCCCTTTGTCCCCACCCCAATCAGCAGCCCAAGCCTAATTTATGGGTTTCTTTCCCCTTTTTCTCTTATACGCCGTCTCACCCCACACAGAGCAGAAGCTTTTACCTTTCATTATTGTCTGAACGGCGATGGTTCCACTTACTTGAATTCCCGGAAGCTAGTATTGGAGCTTGCTGTAAATTTTACTTATCCATGGATCTGAATTATGTCGTTACGAGTCTTTGAACAAATTGACGCAATTATCTTCTAATCAAACACTGAACTTATTTAGCTGCTTGTCCCATTTCAACTTGCTAACTAACCAACGCAGCCTTCACCGGGTCGTGGGAGGGAGGGGGGATGTGTTCGACATGATTTCGCTTGCCCTTAGCAATCGACCTGTGAGCCTTTACCAAAATAAACCCGAACCAAATCGACCTTGAGAACATCTCCATTCGTAGACTTCAGGCGGACAGTAGTGAAATGTGCGGAACAGCAACTACCAGGGCAGAATCTTGCCATCAAAGTTAAAGAACTTTGCAGAATCCTCCAGTTTCAACCCTCGAATAACATCGAGCACCCCATGCGCGCTCTCTGCAACCGGCATCCCTCCATCGCCAGCAAGATTGCCCATATCTGTTGCCACCCAACCGGGATGGATCATAACAACAGTGAAGCCCTCCGACTCGTGTAGCTCGTTGTGTAACTGCACGGCCAACATATTGCAAGCGGCTTTCGTAATAGCATACGGGCCGGTAAATCCCATCTGAGCGCCCTTTTGCACTTCCAAGGACCCCGATGTTGAGGATATCAACACAATCTTGCGCGATTTGCCAGCTCGTAGCGCAGGCAGGAATGCCTTCACAACGCGAAACGCGCCAATGACGTTGATCTCGAGGTACTCCTGAAGCCGCTCTTCCGATGTAGCTAGGAGCTTCTCGTCGTCACCTATGGCTGCATTCAAGATAAGGACGTCAAGCTCTTGAACGCTGCGGGCTGCGTCTGCGATAGATGTAGAAGATGCATGGTCGAGTATGATTGATCTCACATTTGACTGGTCGAAATTAACAGGCTTGCGAACTGTCCCGATAATAGTGTTGTTTGAATCTGCTGAGAGCTGGTGCACGAGCTCTTTGCCCAGGCCTCGAGAGGCACCTGTGACTAGTATTTTCTGGGGAGAAGACATGGTAAATGCGAAAGACGATGCGTTACTTTTGGAATGGTGAAAGTGAGAAGTCGACACGGAGGTAGATATAAGGGTTGTTTCTTTGAGAAAAGGCTTTAAGTATACTCAAATACTAATTTTCTCGGGTTATGGAAGCCTCTAGGTCTGTTTCTTACCAATCCAACCCTAAAATATGTGGGGGACAAAACAGATATTCAAATCCCGTCAAGTCGGGATTTGACCGTATCCCACGAAAGATTCATTTCGATCCTAGAATTGCACCACCTCGATGTTGTACTTGAGGTCCGGCATGATATGCCGTTCACGCGTAGCTCGTATTAGCCTGGTCACCCGCTGTCGATTCTCGGGTCACTTTCTCTAAATGCCTTTAGCTCTCATCAGTGTAGGGGTCTTCATGGGACCTCCATAACATGATGCCTGACAAAAGAAAGGTGGAGTGTCTGTTCATCTGTTTTTGGTTGCCTAGTTAACTGCCTAGCCCTAGTGACTTCAATCTTCAATCATTCAAAACAACATCTCCCTTTGAACCTTCAATCTTGTCACTTAGCTCATCAACTAAAATCCAACACACGGATGAGATATGGATATTCCTTGTTGCTTTGTTAAGGAAGTTTCCAAATAATAACTGTAAGCTCCGTATCGTGGATATGTGACTTTGGAACACACCTTGACTCTCGCAATAGAAGAAAGAAAAGAGGAAAAGAATAGAAAGAAAGTGATATTGGGGTACATAAGTCATTCACAGGGTGACATGAGGGTTGGCCAGTTGGTGCTTTGTGCCTATATCCCAAACGACCAAGTGCTCAAAAAGTCACTCAGGGTTTGGCCAAAGTGGCCCACTTTGTATGGTGTTTTTGTCGTGCACAGACCAGCCCCATACAAAAATTGTCCCCCGGAGCAATTTCTAGCCACTTGAACTGTTATATGCAGTTTAAGCAACCAAATGGGGTTGGTGGATATGTGTAGAGACGGGGATAATCGTTTCTGCTAGTAGTATTTATATATATCAATATTGTAGAAATTCCCGTTAATCCCTCCTACTACTACACTACTACTAGTATAGTGATACGTTTCAACATAACATAACAATAACAAGACAAGACTGGATACATCCAAAAGAGCTGATATGCGCTATCTAACTTAAAAGAACTAAGAAAGAAAGCCCAGAGCTGCTCTACTTCTTTCTGTCCTTCCGCTCCTGTTGCACTAGTCGCTTGTCAGCACTATTACACTTCACACATTCGCTCAATCGTCGCGGGAAGCTTTTAGAATGAACCGGGCATTCAACCATATGGCCTAAATGAAAGCATCGAGGAGTCGGAACATGCGTAGGTCGCTTTTCGAGACAGTGATGCTTGCCATTGACATTGACCTCGGGAATGCTCTCGACCTTCGTTGCGACCTTGTGCTCCTTCAGACTCCGACTTCTCTTCTTGCTCTTGCCGTTACCCATTTCGAGAGTTAGAAGTTGATAACGAAGTAAATGAGTTCTCTGAAAGCCCTGATCTGATTCAAGTAGCTGGTTCGTGGTGCTTTGGAATCGATTTGGGGAGCTAATTTCAAGAAATACATCTGTTTTTATACTACAGGTCATTTCTTCATCCGGTATATACCGTTTTGGAGTGATCCATAGATTTAGCATCTTGTTAGAGTATTTCCTATGATATCTTTATTTCTTTGTCTACCCGATGCACCCTGACATGCGTAAATGAATAACGTTCTTTGATACTGAGGATTACGACAACCATCAGCGACATGTTATATCAAAGATGCGAAAGCTTTCGAACAAAGCAATTGTAGGACCTTGCGGTACCATGGCAGGAAATATGACATGGTCTCCATTCGCTTCGTGTTTATTCCTCATACATTACATACAAAGCGATTGATCACTTGTATCTTGGCCGTGTATCTTGTCTCAGTCCATCCTTTCATCCCAGGTTGTACTTTATCTTGGATATTGTCTCACTATTTCAGTGCAAGACATTTCCTGTAGCTCCCTTCTCCCCCATTGTTTTTTTTGTTCATTTGTGAATGGCCATTCTCTCAAGGGAAAAAGTGCAGAAAAGTAGTACCTTTAGTAATCTGTAAGTTCTTACTCCAATCTCTTGCACATGGATCTTTGAGAATTAGTGCTGATGTAGCAATTAAATCAACAGATATTGAGATATGCTCGCTATAGTATTCTTCTGACGAATATGGAATAGGATCATGTCTCGCTTGTTGCTGTCCTTCAGACCCTGCACCATCTTGACACCAAGGTGGGTCTTCTGCGGGCCGTATTGGGCGTGGAAATCATCTGATCTCTCTAGGTATGCAGCAATGGTCTCTTCTCTCATCTGTTTAAGTCCATCGTACTGCGCTTCCATGCGAGAGATAGCAGCCACCGGATCCTCTTCTGGGAGGCGATACCGTTCCAAACAGCTCTCTCGGAGCTTTCCCCAGTCCTGACCGATCTCTCGTCCCAGTCGGTTATACCAAGTCTCTGCTCAACCACTAACGTTTTATCGGAAAAGGAGACGGCAATCACGACTCATCTTATCCCGTAGGACTTTCTCTTCTGTTTCGGCCTTAGCCGAATCTCCCAGAGCAGCCAATTCGCGTGCGTAGTCTCTTTCGACTGAGGTTTCAATGTCTTCGATGAAATCCACGGGATCTTCATACCCATCTTAAAGCCCATGAAAGGGCTTAACCCTAAAGGATGATGGCATCCTGTCGTACCCGTCTTCCTCTGACAGTTTTGAAAAAGTCGAGGGGCAAACTGATTCTGGAGCGGGGTACGCCGAGTCAGCTTCCGGATTTCTTAGGGAAGGGTCGTCGGTGATGACTGTTCCTTCCAATTTCTGTTTGATCGACGCCAAATGGTCGGCGTCGGTAAGAAAAGCACTGTCTGGTCGGGCTCCCTGCAAGGCGGCGAGATACCACACTACCTATGAATCTAGGGGTTGCTTTGAAGGGCTCGTCGAGCGGATCAATCGCTCTCTAGCCATCCACTGATCGCCGCTGTTTGAAAAAAAGAAACGAATTCAATCTCAAGGAAGGAACGCCTCCGTCAGCATCAGAGACCCCCCTCTGGAACCACCAGAAATCCTCTGAGGGATGAATAAGCAGAGGGGGGAATGGTGTGGATCACCGCCTCCGGGCGGTGACCGCTTCTGCGGGACGGGTATTCCACCCGCCAAATGTATTTGTATTTTCTATTCTTAGCAGCAAGGAAGAAGGTCATCCATCCCATCATTGTTGTCCCATCATTCCATCAGATTAAAACACAATTCCACCTTAGTCTGAAGGAGTTGAGCATCCTCGAGAAGCGTCGAGAGTCCTGCCGGCGTTCTGTTAGCCACCGGAAAGGCTGCAGGAGGAATCGACCGCGAGGAGCGTGGGTTGGATTCCGGCCTGTCAGATTTCTGGACAGCCATTAATGTGTAAAATAATAATTCATTAATCCTGATGGTATAGGAAATCGAAAAAAAGAAACTGAATTCCAACTACCAACAACGTTTCTTCGCAGAGGAGCCCTATACAAGGCGAAAAAAAAAGCTATACATGAAAAGTAACAATGAAAAGAAGAAACCAAGAAATAAATGTCCAAACATATCAGATGCACCTTGGGTATCTCGACGAACGCTAAGAAACGCAAGCGCAAACCGCGACTGCCTATAAATTATGAATGCGTCAAATCAACCTGTTGCCTTCTCCAAGCCCGATGGAAGTGGCCGACCCTCTCTGTAATACAACACGTCAGAGCTGCTTGCTACACACACCAAGGACGAAAGGGTATTCACGACTTACCTGAGATATTTCCTCTTCAAATTGCGAGCGCGATCTTTACAATTCACCTGGGAACGACGCTCAAGCATGGGACCACCTTCAGACGGCGGGCAAGCGTTGTCTTGCTTCTTGATGGTGGCATAGGCAGTACCGTATATTCCCATGAGGTAGATCAGACGTTCATCTTCTTCCTCGGTCCACCTGTAGTTGGCCTTCGGAGCCCCCCAATTGACCATCGCAGCCTGGGAATTCGAGGCTGCCCAGCGACTTTGGGTACTAGGGGGCTGTTCGAGCTGTTCGGGCGGTTCAGCGGTGGTCTCTTCATCAGTGACATCGTCGCTATCAGCACTCTGGTCCCTTTGAGAAAATTGTGTCGTGTTGGAGTGGAAGGATTTATTGATATTCGATTGCAACCGTTCTCCAGCGGACATCGCATTGTCCTCAGGGCGCTGTCGCTTCGCGGCAGGCAAATTTTGCTGAGCCTTTTCGACCCTGCGTTTGGCGTCGACGGTGTTATTGTTCTGCTCGAATTCAATGTCTGATTCGTCATCTGAGTCGTCGTCTGCGTCATCAGCATTCCGATTTCGCTTTCCTAGCACAGTGAAATTCCCTGCACTTTGGGTATCGTATTGGCTGATTGGCGAGACCACTTTAGCATTACTTTGCTTATCGAGAAAGCGCCGAGCGACTGGAACTGATCGCTGCCTCGGAACTGATCGCTGCCTATTTTCATCGCTGGGGGAATCGAAGAAACGAGGATTGTGGCTGACATGACTGATTCTAGCGGAGTTAGGCGGGCTGGTCGATGTCATAACATCAGGTTCTGGGCCCCGGGTGAGGTCCAATTCCTCGTCATTGTTTACATATGTAGAGTCGTCCCCAATGTCTGTTGTGTATCTCAGCTCAGGAGACTGTTGAACTTCAAAAGACTCGGCAGCTCTGAGTTCGACGGAAGGGCCAGGATTAGTCGCTTGAGCCACAGTGCTTGTGTTCGTGGGAATATTCCGTGCCTGCGGTTCAACGTTCGAAATGGCTTGTTGATGACTAGTGGCCTGGCGCCTCATGAGTGCGGCGAATGAGGCCGGGTCTCGGAAGTTGCTGGATATTTAAGTTAGTAGCCACAGGAAGAAGGTGAAACTGTAGAGTTAACATACCTTTTAGACTTGCGCCGACCTGGATCTTTTGCTGGCAGTTGCGAGACTTGGTCGGAGACACTTTGTTCAGGATCGTTTTGAGGGGTGGTAGCTGGCCGAGAAGCGTTGGTTTCAGGTATTTTGTCCACCAGGGCTCCCTGTTTTGCTTGTGATGGCACCTCTGCCTGGGGCACCTTTGCCTGCGGCACCATTCCTGCAACAGGTGCAATGTCCACCCCCGGTGCTATATTTAACAATCTTTCTTTTTGAGGAGACTCAATCTGTTTGGGCAAGTGTCCTTGACGAGAGATGTCACCACTTTGAGGCGCTGTCGATACTTGACGCCGACTGGGAGTCCCAGCCGGGACAGAAGTCAGGCGACGAGTTGCAGGTGAGCTATGCACCTGTTCTGAAAGGCGTCTGATGTCCTCCTTGATTTCTCTGTCACGAGCGTAGATCCAACGTGCAAGGTCCCGTTCAAACGACCGCCACTTGTACGCCTTTTTCAAACCATCAATGTCAACGGCATCCCACTCAGAAAGCTCCTCATGAAGCTCATTGAACCTGTCGCTGACTGCGATGAGAAACTTCTCAGGGAGGTGTTCCGGAAGATGGCCATCATCGTCCTGGAAAACACCCGGCAAGTTGAACCCTCGGAAGGAGCTGGGGCCAATCTGGGAATCATCGTCGCTGGGTGTGAGGTCCATAGCAAAAACCTGCCTCAAGATGGAGAGTGGGTTGAAGCCTTGCTCATGTTGGCGTCTTTCCAACTCCATGATGAAGAACTGTGTGCGGATACCTAAGGCAAGATTGAACGTGGCTTCAGTAGTATTACTCGCTCCAATTGGCCTTGGCATAGAAGTATCCGCAAGGTTGCTCATGACACATGCGGGAAACTGGGCATCTAACTGTTGGATGACCTCCGACTGGGAGTCGGTACCGATACTGGGGAGGAACATGTTGAGGGTCACCAGAGCGCAGTTTGTCATATAAATATCTGCGATTGACGCATCCAGTTGTGCGGACGAAAGCCAACGACGAGCCTGAAAGATGTCCAAGAATGACTTGCCATCACGAGAAAGGGGGGAGTCTTCCAGTTCATCAGTCAGCCCTTCCACGGATCGCCTCAGGCGTTTACGATTCGGGTGGTTTGAATCGACGAGCCTTTTGGACTCTGCTGCAAGGCTGTCCGGGTTCAAGTCTGGACGAACCAAGAGACTCATGACAAGGGTCGCCTGTTGCTGAACAAACGGTAGGTGGGTCGCGATTTTATCGGCGACTTGAGAATCGATCGGTTCCACATCGTTGTGAACCAGGGTTGTACCAGAGACATTGGTATGACCTTCGTGGTTTTCGGGCGACTCTGGTATCACATGTTTGGGCAGAATAAAGCCGGGAGAAGGGGTGGAAGGCTCTTCAGTCAGCCCGCTCAGCCCTAAATGAAGTCAGAGAAGATTCAATTTTTGAAACGGAAATGACGAGGGAATCGGTGTCGAAAGTAAGGCAATGTGACAACAGAATGAAGTATGTATCAAGCGAGTCGCAAATTGAAGAATACCCAACTATGCATAGTTCTCAATGCACAGTTGCCTGAACTATCCATTCTGCAACATACTGCATGGCCAACCCAAAACAACTGGAAAATTACCTACAATTTCTCTCCAATGAACCTTTGTTTGGCATAAACCCTGCATTTGCCTCTCGACTCCGACTTCGCGTCATACGGGACCCCGTGATGCGTGCCATGGAAGGCGGTGGGGATGGGACACAAGTGTCAAGCGTTCCTGCGCGCTTTGATAAAATTTGAATGTATTTGAAGAAAGCCAGATGAAATCAAAATGGGTTTGATGACTGCTTGATGAAATGGATGGCGAATGCGACGGAGTGTTGGAGAGTGATGGGAGGGAGGTGTCAGGGTTTTAGGGGTTGCGCTTCTCGGAAAAACGGAAGATAATTAAAGCGCAGTCCGCTAAGCTTCTTTAGGCAGTATTGATGCCTCATATCGCTGAGTCATTTTAATGCCTGGGATATTAGGCAGAAAACCCTAAGACCTAACCCCCGGAACCCGAAACCCCCAAGTCTAAACCCCCTAACCCGAAACACTAAACCCCAACTCTAAACCCTATTTTGACCCACTTGTGATTTCATCGATGAAAATTAAGTAAATTTCTTGGCACGGAATACACATGGAACAACATTGAAATTATTGGAAGACGTGACATTAACGGATAGACAGAACAATCAGACTTTCCAGAGCCATTAAAATGGGATTTGCACTTGATGTTTCATTATTATCTACCTGCTCAGTACGCAGTACTGAAGTCGATCAGCGAGTTTTATTCCTGCTAGATTCCAATGATCGCATGGGAGGAAAACAGGCACAGTTGTGAACTTGGCGATTGCGTGAGTTAGACACGTAATTATATTATCAAAACAACTTTAGGTATGTCACAAGATGCATTCATTCGACTTTTACAACAGATCAACCGCCAAAAACCGTAACAATAAGTTTCCATAAACACATACAACCGCGGAGATGCAGCGCTTTAAAATATGGCTTCAATGAAGTAGATGACGCCAAACACAAGGAATGCTACAGCGCCGCCCAGAGTTACTATAGAAGTTAAGATTAGCATGTGTCGTAGATAGGAAAGCAAGCAGAGGATACATACCAACACGCATGCTGACTCGACCAGCAATGGCCCGTCCACCGATCACGGCGGCTGCGGTGCAAATTCCGTGACCGGCGCTGGCTCCAATAGTCACCCACCAGTAATCCTGGCCAGCTGCCATGGCGATAGTTGCAATTTGGCTGCGGTCGCCCCATTCACCCAGGAAGGTCATGACAAAGGTCTGAACCCACGCGGGGCTGAGAAGCAGGGAAAAGAGGTTGCTCAATCCGGCAAAGACATCGTTCAACCGTTGTCGGGGCTGAGGAGAAGAGCCACGGGACGAGGACGAGGACAGGCTCTCTGGAGGCGAAGGCAGGCGGTTTCCGGAGCCGCGGGTTTTGGGACGGCCTCCGGCGCGACCTGCTTCGAGGTTGTGAGGAGTAACCGATGAGCGACGGCGGTTCATGCGCAACTGCTCGTGCTCCTTCTCTTCGAGCTCCGCCTCAACCTCTCGCATCTCTTCGCCCACACCCTCATCTGGAGACATATCACGACCTTCCTTGAGCATCTTCACACCAAAGATTAAGAACAGAATGGCAGCCATAAATTTGGTGAACCCTTTTGGAATAAGAGTAGGAACTGCATGGCCCAGGACCGCTGAAAGAACAGTCATCAGAATCAAGGCACTGAATGCGGCGCTGAACACCACCAAGCGGGGATGTCTCATGGCCATCAGCGCAGCCACAAGGAAAGTCTTGTCGCCGATTTCAGAGACGAGAATCATGGTGAAAGAGAATAAAAGGGAGTGTAGTGAGCTGCCGGTATCGTCGATATCGGAGTCATGGTGGTGGTCGTGACGGTGGCTCGAAGAGGACGAGGACGAGGACGAGGACGAACTCGAAGACGACCCCGAGGTGACTGAGTCATGCCCAAGGCCCAAAGGATCATCCTTGACCACGGCTGGGGGCTTGGGGTATGGAATATCGTGTGGCTTTTCAGGCAGGTCGGCGGGTTTCTAGATGCACATTAGTTCCGCTTGTTCAATAAAGGACCTCGAACTCGAGCGAATATAAGCAGACTACTTACCCCAATCATACCAAGGCCACCCAGAGCCTCCGCAGACCGGCTTCCACTCCCGGTTGTTGTGTCATCGCTGTCAGAGCCCAGCTTCTTGGCCTCACTATGCGGCAGCGGAAGCGCTTCTTTTGGCCCTCCAGGGACTTTTTCAGACGTCAATTGGCTCTCTTTTTCCTTCTCAGATACACCGCCCTCTGTTCCCCGTGTCCCTTCTTTCGGGCCCGCCCGATACGGATCGTCCATAACGCCGCCGTTTGAATGCGGGATCACCTTTCCTTCTTCGGTGCTGAGGTGCTCAGAAGAGGGGATCTTGGTGTCATATTTGGTAGAAACCGGATCAATATCATCGCTTCCCTTGACACCTTTGCGGTCCCGGTCTGCGTTGGTTTCCACCCACGGACCAGCGTGCGGTCTGCCATCCTTGCCATCCACGGGGACGTCCGGCGGCCCTTTGGCGACATTGGATGCGACTATATCCGAGTCAACGAGGCGAGCGTTGTTGCCAGCAGTCTCACGCGAGACTCGAAGATCTATGTTGTCATTGTATGTTGTGTCGGCGAGCACAGCCGAAATGGCGGGAAGGAGGAAGAGAAGGAAGGACGACTGGTTGATCTTCATGATGAACGGTTTCTCCCGTAGAAAAGAGCGAATGGAAATTGAAATTGGCGCTTTGAATTTATAATTGATAATCTTTCACAACCACGAGGAGAAAAAGAGGTGGAAGCGATATCCAAGGCGGGAGAAATATTCGGGTGATGCCACGACACTAAGTTGAGTTAGAGGATTTGATCGACACCAGATAATTTTTCAAGGGGCAAATTTAGGTACCGGAATGAATGTAAAATAGTCAGAAGTAGAGAAATTAAGGCAATGTATAAGCAAATGAAAGAAATATGCAAATCAAAGAAAGAGCATTCGCCTTCGCCTTCGTCTTGAATTTCCAAAGGGGGTTCCCACGTGACCGCCCGCGAACGGCCCCTGTAATGGAAATCGTCTCCATCTGATTCACCCCTGGACGCAACTGGCAATGGGCAATTTTAAAATCAACATAGATGTGCGTGATATGAATGGAGAACTGTAAGTAGTCTGGTATTTAGTATTATGCACACCGTACAAGTCATGTTTTCCTACGCACTGTGATTATTTCTGTTTTTATTTAGCTGTATTGGAATAAAAGGGTACTGTGGTAAGTACAATTAAAAATAAAATAAGTTTAAATTTAACTATAAAGTAGGCACTTAGGCATTTATCCCTTACAGCCCCCGAGGCCTAGAGGTTGCGGAATATTTAACCGTTTACCTCCAGGGGGACCAACCTGGAACAATGCCTAAGTGTGGCTAGATGCCTACATGTTCGCAACTAGGTAGAACCTTAGAGAGTTGCTGCTGTTCATAAATGAATGACACATTCTTTCTAAGATATAGTCCCCTTTGTTCAGCATTTTACAATATGTTTTTGATCTATTAGAGTACGAGGGCAATGGTTATATTTATATAATGTATAATAACTTGAGACTTCACCTAGTATCCCCTAGCCTGGTAGTGACCATAACGGATCATGATACTCATGAACTGTGTTACCTTTGACCCCTGGCGCTACAAATATCGATACTCCAGTATCCCGGTCGTAGCTCTCAAATGTCGCGGCCAAACGCTTGCCCCAACCCCCTGGAAGATCTACTACAAATGAAGGCGTCATGAACCCAGCAATCGTACCCCGGACATGGGATTCAATATGGAGGATGTCGCGCAGCGGTGTACGTAGGTCCTCGACTCCTGGACCATATCGCCCTGATATACACAGTACTAGCAAGTATTATATAGTTAGCACAAAGTCAACAACGGAGCGCATAACCATACCGGTTGAATATTATTGTCGGCCAATCGACGAACCAGCAATTTTAATGGTACCAGGAGTCCACAGGCCCTGTTTATAATATTACAAATATGTGAAACAGTAGCTCTGGGAGTGGCTAGCTGAGCTGCTGCATTTCGGCATAGCTTCTTTAAACAACATACAACATAGAAATGACAGATAAGCGGATTATTGATTGGCCAAGGAATTGGCCAGGGTTAATCAATAGCGTTTCACCAATCAGAAGGGCAGACAATGCTATCAAGTGATGGAAAGCCTTGTCTTCGCACAAATCATTTGATCTACAATATAAAATAAATGTCATTATCATGAATTAAAGAACCCTAAAACGAGTCTGTCGATCCTGTCTGATCATTGAACATCAGGTGGCGTCCCTAAAGGCGTAATACCCGTGGACACAACTGGGTGGTTGATCCTCCTCCGAGCATGATGTATAGGATTGTAGATCGGTAGCAATAATCTGACTCATGACGCCACCCGAGCTCAGGCACTTACGAAGGGAAATGATGATATCCAACAGTATTAAGATACCAAAGCTGGGGCTCCTTTCCCCCGCAATGACATCTGCACAATGACGGCAGCGAACACCTCCCACAGGTCAGCTGAGACAACTTTGGGGCTTTTAAAATGATTGTTCAAGTAGTGACCGACACTATAACCCCTCTAAAAACATGTCTATGGATGGGCAGATCATGCGAAGTGAAACTCTCGCGACAAGCGCGGGATCTGAGTGGCTTGGCATACACCAGGAATGGCCGGGCGCATTTGGCGATTGGGGAGATTTGAGTGCGATTAGCCTCCATTATACTCCGTAGATGACCCACAGATAATAGATATTAGTTTAATATACGAGAGTGTAGTAATGTTGCTTCTCCTTGACGTTATCTTGCGTGTAATATGTGTGGCTGAAAGATCCACTTGTCAACACGGGACTGTTCATGTGCATTTTGAAAGATGTATACTTCGTACTGTGGGGAGAGCATGTGTATGATTACTCGAAAACAGTGTGCTTATCAGGCCCTGCGTCATATCCTGAACAATTCAGCAATTCATCAATTCATCAATTCAGCAACGCTTAAATGCACATGTGTGGATATGCAAAGAGAACATTGGATAAAATAAGAAAGATAGTACCTCGAGGGTACTTGATTTAACCTTGGCAATCACACCATAGTCACGGTATCCAGCCAGTATCCAGCCAGTACCCAGCCAGTACCCTGAGACATCTCACCGCCCCGCCCACTGCCACATGCGGATCGTCGCCTTTCTTTGTCGGTGTCTCTGTTTTTTTAGTGCTTTCTATTATTTACCGCGTGATATACCTGAGAGGTCATTGCATGGACTTAAAAAGACGCTAGGACACTATATATACCCTGACTGCCGTTTACGGATCTCTCGTTCTGTTCTATTCCGCTCCTCGCCTTTCCCGCTTCGTGAAGCTATGCCTTTAAATGATGCTCATTTGTTGCCTCTTGCGTTGATTCAGAAGCGTTGATCGCTTTCGCAAGACTCAGTGACATACTATTTACCTGTGCGAGACTCATCTCGCTATTGCTAGCCAGTCGTCTATACTTGCTAGTTTTTCCCAGCAGCATTTTTGGGCTTGTTACTGGATTCCAGTGTCCCCTGTTGGTCATCTGAGATAGGTGTGAGTGACTCCCCCAGTACCCCCTTATGTCCTTGAGAGTTTCCTCTTTATTTCTGCCGATGCAAAAGATTTTGGCTAATAATGGCGTGTTTAGCACACTTGTTTCGCAAACGCAAACGGGCTCGGCCGAATGCTTCGTTGCTAGCTCTCAAGCAGAACATGGCATCACTAGCAGAAGACCGTTCTGCTACAATGGAGGAAAATACGGGGGTAGCTCCTGTCTCACAGCAACGAGCTGCTTCGCGCTGGAGACGAGTCTTTGGAGGAAAGACCAAAGAAGAGCTTGAGTCAAGCGAGGATCAGACTTATCGCGCCAAGTCCACTCTGGGAATCCTAAGTGACAAAGAGACCGACGAAGTTCCTGGTGAGTAGAGAGCTTCCTGCCAATGGGAGAAGCAATATTGTGAAATGTGGACTGACAAATGTGTGGCGTGGTTTAGGAACGGTACTTCTCTTATCATCAAATCGCAACGAACCCTTGGGAATGAGACATCAACCGCATCGGACTTCAACATCATCTATAAACTCGTCCTATCCTCCCTCGCGATCGAATTCTCGAACCCGGTCCGTGGTTCCAATGCCGAAAAGAACAGCGGACGGACAATTTGTGCTTGATCCCCAGCCGGATGACTCCGTCAATGACCCTCTAAACTGGCCTGTTTGGCAACGAGACGCCGCCTTACTCTCCCTAGGCTTCTATTGCTTGATGGGAGGCGGCATGACCCCAATTTTGGCAGCTGGTTTCAACAAGGTTGCAGCTGCGTACGATGTCAGCACGCAACAGGTGGCTTTCACCACAGGGTTCTATATGCTAGGCCTGGGCCTGGGGTCTGTGGTGATGTCGCCCACAGCTATTCTATACGGTAAACGACCGGTTTATCTCTTGGGTGCCACGCTGTTCATTATCTCGGCAATTTGGTGCGCAGCGTCACCGAACTACCCAAGTCTCGTGGTCGCTCGTATTTTCCAAGGACTTGCCGTGAGCCCAGTCGAGTGTCTCCCATCTGCTACAATTGCAGAGATCTACTTCTTGCACGAAAGAGCTTATCGAGTGGGGATATACACACTCCTGCTACTAGGCGGAAAGAATTTGATCCCCCTAGTAAGTGCCGCTATCATCCAAGGCCTGAGCTGGCGCTGGGTATTTTGGATTGTTGCCATGATCGTAGGCATGTGTCTGGTTTTGCTCTTTTTCTTCGTGCCGGAAACATTCTGGGATCGGACACCCCGTCCGCGTGTGCACAAGCATAAGCGCCCGCGTGGCCCTGTTCGAAGTGTCTCTGACCTCGTTTCCCACGGTTTCCGCGGTCGGCGCCCGTATGTCCAACCCCTGGACGAATCCAACGAACAGGCCCATTCAGATGCACCAGCATTGGCAGCGAAAAAATCCAAGCATGCGCATGTTGGATTCGTGGATGACCACCCGGAAGATGGAGACCACGCAGTCGAGACTGAAAAGTCGGATTTCATTTCCGAGGTCGGAAATGCTACCAATGGTGATCAAATCACCACTCAACCGCCTACCCTAGCTAATGAGAAAGACGATGACATCCTCCAACCACTGCCTCACACTTTTGTGCATGGCGCACACCCGAATGACCTGGAGACAGCTCGATCTGCTGCTGTATCACCTGCGAGGACCGAGTCACTTGAGCCCACCGGGACACCGCTGAGCGCAACCCTACAATATACAAACCGACTCCGTGAGCGCCCGAAGGTCCCCTACTCCCAATTACTCAAAGTCTGGAATGGACGAATTGCGCAGGACAGCTGGTTCCGAGTTGCCGTGCGACCATTCGTCCTGTTCGCCTATCCAGCCGTGCTCTGGTCAACAGTGGTATACTCACTATCGGTCGGCTGGCTGATCGTGCTTTCTGAGTCAGTTGCACACATCTTTGAGGGTGAAGGTCGCTACCATTTCACCGCACTACAGACCGGCCTGATCTACATATCGCCGTTTGTTGGCGGTCTCCTGGGGACCGCAGTGGCGGGCAAAGTGTCAGATATTATCACGCGGTTTTTGACCAGACGTAATGGCGGAATCTACGAGCCTGAATTTCGTCTTGTTATGGCAATCCCGATCGCTTTGTCTACCGTTATTGGTCTGATGGCTTTCGGATGGAGTGCTGAAATCGGCGACTCGTGGATTGTTCCGACTATCTTCTTTGGTTTGATCTCGTTTGGTTGCTGCTTGGGTAGCACGACGGCTATCACCTTTTGTGTAGACAGCTATCGCCAGTATGCTGGTGAGGCGCTAGTGACACTGAACTTTAGCAAGAGTATGTTGAACTATCCCTGGTTTAGTGCTTTTGTTTGTTGTATCTAATCTAACGCCTTTTCTCTTACAGATATCCTCCACGGATTGGTTTTCTCCCTTTTCATCGTGGACTGGCTGGATGCCGATGGTTCTCGCACCGTGTTCCTGTCCATCGGCGGTATACAGCTTTTCTTCATGCTCATGTCGATTCCTATGTACATCTACGGCAAACGAGCTCGCATGTGGACGGTGCGCAAGCGGCTCATGGAACGGCTTTAATTTGGCGCATTGAATATTGGCGGAATATCTTTTGCATTTTTTTTCTCATTTATTATATACCTCAGGAGGGCTACTACTGTGGGGATTGTTTTAGATACTTTTTCGAAAGTTACATCTGGAAGCATGTAGTTTATACTGGGGAGGGTTAGTTCTCCATGGCATCATACTTTTTGACATTCCCGGGGTTACCATAAAAAGCCCGCATAGTAAAATTCAATTGGCTCGATTCATAGCACGATAGTTTCCACCTCTGCAGATGTGAAATATATCTCAAAGCTAAGATTAGGTGCCCTCCAATCAAAGTAGCCGGCCAGTGTAGGAACCTGGTTCGATTCCCGGCGTTCTTCAACTGCTTCCGCTGGTCTCGTTACATAGTTAATAGCACCAACACGATCAATGCTGAATATTCTATCGTCAAGGGGTTCAACCTAAGCAAAGATCTGGTTAATTAGAGACAAAGAAATGAATTATTCAAGTATGGTGACACCTACCCAAGAGAGGCTCTTCGCTATTACGAGAAGCTTTTCATACGTCACAGTAGGATACATCAATTGAACTGGATTTGACAGACCGAGTGCTTCAATCATCGTTCGGTTTGGTTGATCTGGCCCCCGGCTTAAGTCTGTTTTCCCACTAGACAACTCCGAGGAGAAATTTCGTTGAGGAGTACCTTTCATTAGATCGCTCTTGAATGCTTCTGAGGATGGTGTGTGGGTGGTTCACACACGTCTTATAATAACCTCTGGACGTACCACGCTCTACTAGGCAAAAGAAATGACCCTCGCGTGGAGAATCTCCCCTTCACACTTATGTCATTTCCAATATACATGCCTAGGTGTACGGTCAACGAGCTTGCATGTAAGTGACCCATGAAATTTTCTTAATTTGGCCTATTCAATATTTGTGGGATATCGTTCGCATTGCATTTTTTCTTTCTTTTCTCTCCGACGGCATATATCTCAGGTGGCCTCTCACTGCCAGGATTATTTCTAACATTTTCTTGGGACGCCCCATCCGAGGCAGTGTATAGTGGGGGTGGGTTGGAGGGTCTGGGGCGGATCAGTGATTAGTGAAAAATTAGGTCGCAAGATCAGATAATAATATTGAGAATTTCTATGATATCTTCGTCCTTGTGCAAATTGTAGCAGTCAGAAAAAGAGATGACGGGACTAACTTGGGCCATCATCATATATTATTGTTGGACAATCCAAGAGAACCGCCAAAAAAAGACCAGGTTAGAGCAACCGAAATAATAATATGAGCTTGTGTGGGAATCGGGTTTAAGAATCCGATCGGGTCTACACGGGGGGTCAAGAATAATGACATAGCCACACTAAACCAAATTGACGACAACTTGGAGAGCAGACGAGAAGTGTTTTGGACGTTGGGGTTCCACGTGGGGTTGAGTAGGGTTTCTCAGAGCGTTGAAGCGACTACGGAAGGTCCAAATTCACCGACGTTACCCCGAATTGGAGAATACGCGTAGCACTAAACTACTTTTGGAAACCCCCATCTTATCTGATGGAACTCCGAGTGCCAAGTGCCAAGTGCCAAGAGAATATTCTTTCCCTTTTCACAGTCAAATCCCGTGAAAATCGAACGATTGTGGGAGAGGGAATTCGTCAAAAAGTCTGTGAAATTGAGGGGAGCTAATTCAAATCATGCACCCTTGACCCTCGTAACTATGCTAAATCAATATGGCAAGAATTTTATGAAAGTGAAGGTTTATAAAAATGGTGGGGTTAATCTGAAAGGACTCTCCGGCCGATGAAGAGCTCCGGTCCTTTTCACCACGATCAGGTCACCGTGGCACTAGTAGGGCTCCGCTCTCTCGGTAAAGTTTTTATCAATCTCCGAGGCCCATAAATAGTATTGACATGGACGTCTTTTAGGTTCGCCTCAAAAACTTCCTTATTTTTTTAGTTTCTCTTTTTTACTGAGCGAGGAGCGTTCCATATCATTCTAGTATCGAATTGGGATCATGGCAATTGATAATTTGGATTCCAAGCCCGTGGACGTGGTATCCGCACCTGTCTGTGAAGACGTTCACACTGAATCGGAAGAATCTAGCGATGACTCCGACGGAAAGAAGCCACCACCACTTGCAGCAAAGTTATGCGCAGTCGCATTGATCTCATGTATTAGCTTTGGCTCGCACTGGAGTTCTGGTGTAACAGGTGCTATGAAGAGCACAATCAAAAAAGTATGGAATATTATGACAATGTCGATTTGCAGAATGTACTGACGGGGGTTCATTTCATAGCAAATGCATATCGATAATGTTCAATTTTCGCTTTTGGAAGCCAGCGAAGATTTTATGGCCACAGTTCTGCTTTTAATAAGTGGGGTGATCACCGACCGAGTCGGCGGAGCTGGTATGTTGCTGAGGGTGTCAAAGTCAGCAAGCGATATACTGACTCATACTTTCTAACAGAGATGATCGTTTACGGAAATATTGTATATACCATCGGTTCTATACTTGTCGCTGCTGCCACAACTGTGCGCTCGTTCGACTTCATGATCGGAGGTCGAGTCATTCTCGCGCTCGGCGACATCGCCACGCAAATCGCTCAGTATAAGATGTTTTCCTCTTGGTTTCCTCCCAGCAATGGATTTGCATCTACACTAGGGTTCGAGATCGCCATCGGCAAGATAGGCGGGTTTGTTGGAAAATCAACGGCCAATATTATTGCAAAGGTGATCGATTGCTTTTCACCCAGGTTGACTTGGTCAAGGCACTAACAGGAGCATAGAGAACTGGAAACTTTGCCTGGGTCTTTTGGACCTCGGTGTTCATGAATCTCTTCACAAATGTGGCTAGCGCAGGCTTCTGGTTCTTCAACCAGTATTGTAATCGCCACTACAGGGGAAGACGCGATGTAGCCACCCAAGAACAACTGACAGAGAAAAACAAAAAGTTCGAATTTAGAAAGATGTTCGAGCTCCCGTGGATGTTCTGGGCTATCATGGCCTTCTCTATGTTCCAAACGAGTTCGGCATTAGTCTTCAGTCAAAATGCCACCGAGCTGGCCGAGAGGCGGTTCAATGTCGATTCCATCAAGGCCGGATGGTATAGTTCTCTTTCGCAGTATGCAGGTATGGATATTCCTGGAATCCATGATTGTGGTTGGAGATAAGCTGACATTAGCCAGGCTTTTTCCTCGTTCCCTGCTTGGGCGTGTTCATCGATGTGCTCGGCAACCGAGCATCTGTCCGTGAGTTTGACCGACGAGATCTAGAACAAGCTAGACATGACTAATATTGACCTCCCTAGTGTTTGTATGCGGTCTCGGCATGATGTTGAGTATGGTGCTCATCAATTTTGCACCATCTCAAGCAGGCACAGGAGCTGCATTCGGCATCTACGCCATTGCCGTGTCCTTCGGACCAACCTCGATCGTTGACAGCATTCGCACCACGCTCTGGCACCAATCGGTCTTTGGATCTGCGTATGCATTGAAGGTCACCATGAACAATGCGTAAGATTGATCCCCATATCCCTACATTGAAAATGTGGCTCGAGACACAAACTGACAATGCAAATCGTAACAGTATGAACATTATAATTCGGATCATCACAGGAGCTTTGCAGGACGCAGATGACAATTCATACCGCCGCGTGGTGCAAGTCTATTTAGTTCTCAGTGCCAGTTCTTTGGTTGTCGGTGCGGCTATCCTGATCGGCTCATTTTTCACTGATAACCTGGCGCCGCTACAGTGGACTCGGCACCAACGGTTGACATCGGGTGCGGCTGTTATCGAGCGGATTCGAGAGCGCAACTTGGTAACCCTGCAACGGCGGTCTCGGAGGATCTCCATAATGTGCTTCGGGGCTCTGATTTTGTTGACACTTGGGTCATGGGTGGCGTATATCTGGGGCGCAGTGACTGGTCATGATTCCTAGTCAAGTATAAAGTTTGGAAGAGTTGAATACAACAACTGACTTTTTGAGGCTTTGATCATCTTAGAGTGTTTAGACCTATGAAAAGGCGATCGCTTTCTTAGCTGCCATAGGCAAGGAGTTGAGACTGCCTATACTGTGTAGCTGATTCATATTCGCCACCGTCGTCATAGGGCTTGCAGATTTCCAGCCCTTGGGAGAAATGACGTATCCCTGTTTTTTTTTTTTTTTTTTTTAATGAGGGCATGCATGTGGGAAGCCCTGGTCAACAGCCCTTGGCGAAGCTACTGAGCAATGTTATGATATGAAACGAACCATGAAGCAAGGATGTGGACATGACCAGCAACTTCTACTGGTAGAACGATCGTGAAAATTCAATTGGTCCACTTGGCGTTGATCGAGGTGCCTGATCTTCACGGCAAATAATGGCCTGAGGCCATAAGCCAATGATCTACAGCCTCGGGACGCCACAGAACCACCTCGCAGCCACTGAAACCTACTTCCCTCCACATCTCGTCCACATTCGTGCTGCTCAGTGGACGCCCCCTGGGCCCTTCCACTCTGTCATGCTCCGGTCAATTTGCTGGTCCGGCGACGGTTGCGCCATCTTGGTGTGCCGATCCCAAGACGCCGGACAATCTCACGAGAGAGGCGATAAAGCAGTGGATCAGATGTACTCCATACACAACCCTCAATGTGCACTGAGCGCTGGTCCCACTAATCATGTTCTACGCATTTTCTCCTCGCCGGTCCACCTCTCCAACGCTCGTCCCCATTGTACCTTGACGGATGGAATCCCTGGCTGTGTTTCCAAACTTCCCACTCAATTTCCCTGGAATGCTATCTGCGCTTCACCTGACTTGCTGTTCTGGTCGACGGTGGCGTCTAAATTAGGAACTTCCACTTTTCGTTTCGCCAATAATCTGTGACTAATCCAGTTACACTCATCGCTCCAACATCTTCCCACTTTTGATCACTTCCTTTGTGCATTTCAATATCTCCCAATTTTCATCACCCTACCTCGGTCGTCAACCGGCGTGATAGCTTCGTCAATCTTGAAATTTGGAGTCTGAGGATGCAGTACTGCATCTTCACTCCTTCAACGCCAGCGGCAAACTATGGATATTCCTAGGAAACGCGAGGATGGCCTACACAACGAAGATCGTAGGGCAAGGGAGCTATACCGCTACTACCAGCCTGCTTCCCCAGCCGAGGCGGTTCCATCTTGCCTTCCTACAAACGATGGATTCCCATTTTCTGCGAGTTCAGAAAATATAATCACTCCACCGATCTCCGAAGGATTACTGCCTTCATATAACAGTGCCACTTCCCCACCGGCGACGGCAATTGGGTCAGAAGCTCTCGTTCTAGGCACCTCGAACAACACCATGACGTCATTTGCCCAGCTAGCAGCTTTGCGCTTAAACGTTGAGCGGGTCTTGATCTCTGTATTGGATCGCGATGCACAACACATCGTTGCCGAAGCTACAAAATCGCTTAAATTGAACGATCCGTCAGTTCACGACCACAATGATAATGTCTGGTTGGGGGCATCTGACACCCGCAAGACATGGAACGTATGCAAGGTGAGTTTTGCTCATTCGACGAGCGGACTGATCCGGAGCTATTGTCGAACTCGATCGCATTATTCATTTCCTATGGATTCTCGATTTTGACGCCATTCGACAGGACACTGTTTCACTACCCCCCAACGACCGCGAGAATGCAGACTATCAATTTCTAGTCGTGAACGACATGACCGAAAATGAGCGCTACAAGCACCTTTCCTTCGTTGAAAAGGACCCCAACTTCCGCTTTTTCGCGGGCACTCCCTTAACAACCGAGAACAATATCAATTTGGGTTGTCTGTTTCTGTTGGACAAGAAACCCCGAGGTGGATTGACACGGCTAGAGAAGGATATATTGGGATCGATATCGATGCTTGTGATGGATTATTTGAGCGTTTGCCGACAGGCTTGCGAAGGACGCCGGGCTGCGCGTCTTTCCCGCGGGCTCAGCTATTTCGTCGAAGGAAGCTCTAGTTTCGTGGATAACATCGAGCCGTCACGCACCGACAGTGTTAGTCCTCCATCAGCAACTCCGCCATCTTCCTACAATCGATTGAGTGCCTCTGGTGGCTCTAGAAATAACTCGGAAAACGCATCGCAAGCGCCGTCGAATAGTCCATCGAACGATCGATCACTTAGTAACGACGCGCGTTCCTTTAGCTCTGTCCCGTCCGATCTGAAATTGGACAATGATTCGAAATTGGGCAGTGCTTCAAAAGTTGAATCGGGCACTGTGGAAAGCTCTTTGCCAGAATGGCTTACAAGCAGCAGTCGGAACCGACTACCACCCGATGATTCGCAAGGCAACTCTTGGTGCTTCCGCAGGGCGGCCAACTTACTCCGTGAGAGTCTTGATTTGAGTGGCGACAGTGGGGTCATTTTCCTGGAGGCCAACAATAGCCCTTTGACGGATGCCGATATGGGGAGTGATTGCTCTGACACAGGCGGACCTGCCTCTGTTCTGTCGGCATCAACAAATGAGGAACCGTTTGCTCCCCAAGCAGGGTCGATGGCCACATGCCCTGCGGCGAACTTGGACCGATCTTTCCTGCAGTTGTTGCTTCGACGATATCCGAAAGGAAAGCTATGGTCTTTCCACCGTGATGGGCTTATCTCGACATCAGATGATGACGACCAAGAACCTCAAGACAAGACCCCTCTTGGCACCAGTGCCACTAGTCGGTCCCCACCGAACGTTGCACAACCTTCAAAGCCCGTGCGAAAACGGCGGAAAGCTGCAGAGAACTCAGTACTCAACCAGTATTTCCCGCATGCCGCGCAAATTATGTTTGTACCTCTGTGGAATGCTGTTTCTTCGCAGTGGTTTGGAGGGTGTTTCTGTTGGAGCACAATTGAGACCCAGGTGTTCACCACCTCAGTCGAGCTCAGTTCCGTGCTTGGGTTTTCATCCTCCATCATGGCCGAATATAGCCGCGTTGAATCGCTCATCGCGGACCGCCAGAAGGGCGATTTCATTGGGAGTATCTCGTAAGTTTGTCTTGGTTTCTGGGATATTCGACATGTCGACGCAGCTACTAACTACTATCTTTTACCAGACATGAACTCCGTAGCCCCCTTCATGGCATCTTGGCCGCTGCCGAGTTTTTGAACAGCACCCATCTCAACGAATTCCAGGAATCATTGCTCGAGACTGTCAATTCCTGTGGCCGGACGTTACTGGATACAATGAACCAGGTTCTTGACTTCAGCAAAGTAGTATCCTTGGAACGGACATGGAGGTCAATGAAACGCAAGAAAGAGTCAGCGCTTGATTTCAAAGGATCAGACAAGCTAGCACATCACCTGGATACGCTTGTGGCTACCGATGTGGCCATCCTCGCGGAGGAAGTCGTTGAAGGCATCTGTCTTGGCCATGTGTACGGCCAGAGCTCTACTGCTTCAGCTGACCTGCCGGTACTCATGCCACATCAAACTAAGTCGCGGAATCAGCGGTCCAATGTCGAAGTTATTATCGACGTTTCATTCCGGGATTGGGTCTACCGGACCCAACCAGGCGCTTTGCGGCGCATCATTATGAATATTTTTGGGAATGCCATGAAGTACACAGAATCTGGCCGTGTCACTTTATCCTTGACAGCATCTAGTCAATCTGAAGGACGATCTCGGCGGCAAGGCCTCGAAGACTTGGTCACTTTGAC
The DNA here is from genome assembly GCA_928213465.1 of Penicillium sclerotigenum. NCBI lineage: Eukaryota > Fungi > Ascomycota > Eurotiomycetes > Eurotiales > Aspergillaceae > Penicillium > Penicillium sclerotigenum. The sequence continues at coordinate 3,941 of CAKMRK010000938.1, read as the reverse complement.
AGTAACTGACACAGGAAAAGGTATATCGGAAGAGTTTTTGCGCGGCAAGCTTTACACTCCCTTTGCTCAGGAAGACGCTTTGGCTGTTGGTACTGGACTGGGATTGTCAATTGTCCGCAGTTTGGTCAAGGCTTTAAATGGAAGCATTCGAATTCGCAGCCGTCCCGGGGAGGGTACTGTCGTACGAGTATCACTCCCCTTAGAGCGGCCTGTTGGCAAGGAAAGCCCGGCCATCGAACCATCTGGACAGCTTATCCAACAGAGAGAGACCTTATCCCAAACTCTTCTACTGCGCGAGGGATTCCCCGGTAAACGAGCCTCAATATGGGGTGCTGACCCTGCCGACGTGACTGCCGACTCTAACTGGTCTGAAATTGCTCGATACCTTTCAGATTGGTATGACATGGAGATCGTCGGATGGGCACTGGAAGCCCATATTGATCTTGTGCTTATGGATGAAGCCGATTTACCGAAATTCCGCACCACTGCACCCTCGGCCACTTTGCCTGCTCTTCTTGTCCTTTGCCACAAGTCAGTGGATTACACCGGGGCCAAATCTGAGTGGTTGCCTCTCGCCTCCTCGGTGAACATCATCCGGCGTCCCTGTGGGCCACACAAATTAGCTCGCAGCGTAATGAGGTGTTTAACCGAGGGCCAAGCGAGATCCGCGACACCGGCTTCCGCTTTGCAACCACTGAGTCTACCGCTAAGGACATCCTCGTTGCCATCTGCACTCGCTTCGCCTCACGTATCCCCCACCGATGCCCTCAGCGCCCCAGATCTGGATTATCCCAGAGTCTGGCCCACGACCACATCACCACGGCAACAACCGTCACAAACAACTACATTGCCCAAGGAGATTCCAGAAGCCCCCTTGCCAGCACCACTGGTAGAACACGCAATCGAATCTCGGCGATTGACACGAGTGCTTGTGGTTGATGACAATCGCATAAATCTCAACCTGATGATGACGTTCCTCAAAAAGCGCCAGCTGACTGAGCTGGACGGAGCAGAGAATGGCAAATTGGCCGTTGAGGCAGTCGAGCGTATGCAGAGTGGTTATGATATCATCTTCATGGATATGTCGATGCCCGTGATGAATGGTTTCGAGGCTACTCGTGCCATTCGCTCACTGGAGAGGGATACAGATGGCCGCAAGCCGGCTATCATTATTGCTTTGACCGGACTTAGCAGCTCTCGTGATGAGTCAGATGCTTTGGCTTCTGGTGTGGACCTGTTCCTCACAAAACCAGTCTCTTTTAGAGAAGTAGCACGGCTACTAGAGGAGTGGGAAAGGGATGGGATGGTGACAGAACGGAAGATGGGATGTTGAACTAGCATGTTATTGTCCATTTTGATTTGGCGTGCAAGCATGTTTATGAAATCCTCGTTCCTCGTTTGTGAACCATCATCGCCTTGACTCTTAACATCTCTTCTCTTGGCCACATTCTCTGTCCCTTTCTTTCTCCTTATCGCGTCCACAATCTAACACACCGCACGCCACATGTACTATTTCCCTCTGTTTTCTTTTTACCCATCATAGAAATATGATGTCAATCCATTGTTGACTTGAGCAAGTGATCAGTGTTGATCATGTTATTATAACATCATCAATACTATGTATCATATCAGACAATGAACATGATAACATTTGGTTTGTTCTTTCTCTCTTCCCACTATATTCCGATGCGCACACATATGAGCGGAATATTGTTTAACTATTGATGATTTACACTGCATTATACCAGACCAACGCTGGATATACGGGACGCGACGGCTGGAGTTGGTATACCTTGTTCTATTTATTTGTTTCCGCATCTATTCTGTTGTTTCGCTTTCGCTTCTTGCATGATACTCAACATCGCACGGCGTGCAACGCTCTAGCCGCCCGGTGGCACACTCTCGTGTTTTTCTTTTTGAATCTTACTTTGGTGCTGGAAACTCACACGGACATAGATATTTGTTACTTCAGGTGGCGCTAGATCGCTCTGCTGGCCATGCGATATGTATACGATTTGGGATGAGGGCAAGACGGCATGAAAAAAAGGTCATGATAACATTTGGTTATAATATGAGAATTCAATATACATCCTTCTCATTGATACCTACGCACCTCATTCAATCAATCAATCAATCAATCAAAGTTCAATTAACCTATTGTAGTCTAACTAGTTGCGTATGACTATATAGGCGCTTCATCCAACTGAAGCAAGAACTCGAATCCAAACGCCGAGCTAGGACCACCTAATATAGTGCATCCTAGGGAGTATACAGATAGATGCTGATCGTAAAGAGTGCGGAATCAGCCCATTCCTATAGCCTATAAAACCCACAAACCCAAGCCCATATATAGGAAATTAGTATATAATGATTGCATAGAGTGCACCCTCTATCTTCTATCCCCCACTTCTCGTCTCTCTCTCTCTCTCTCTCTCTCTCTCTTTATATCCTCCCCTACCTTAGTTTTAATTGATAGTGTCGTTGTCCTAGCTAGTTGATTGGTATGGTTGTCGACTCTAGCTAAGTTTCTCGCTTTATAGCTTCGTTTTCGTTATTAGCTAATACCTATCGTCTTCCACACCTAGCTCTATTACCGTAAGGCCTATCGGTTCGTTATCGTTATCGTCCTCGGGAGTTATATGCTAAAACTACTAGAGGAGACCTATTCGGTATATAAAGTTGACCACGTAGCGGGTGGCCTATAGGTTCGTTATAATCTTATCGTAATCTATCTTGTTAATCCTAATATCCTATAGTTGCTCCTATAGCTTCGTACGCGGTATAATATATTATAGACACTATATTAGGATATATCTCGGTGTCTATAAGCCCTCGTTATAACTACACCGGTCTATTTCCGCTACCTTAATCTTAAATAAGAAGTGTTAAAGCCCGATCCTTATTATACGTATTTGAATTAAAATTACACACTACGGCTTTAATAGGCCCTTATATAAACGAAGGGTCTTCTTATTAGGCGCCTATACTAAGCGCTTCGTGGGTGCGGAGGTTATCTCCCGCTCCTATTACTTCTCCTACCGCTCTCTAATTCGTTAGCGTACCGCTCTCTTAGTAGCTACGGTAAGACAGATTATCGGTTCACCTAATCTACCGATCCCGGTTATAACTCCTATCCCCGTATTAAGAAGCGCTACGCTTTTTACTTCTTTATTAGTAAATTCGTTACCTCTCACACTAATATATGTAGGGATCCACCTAATAGTGATATTTATTAGTTGGCTTCGTGACCGAATGGCCTATACGTGATCATATATTAGTGCGAGTATATACTAGCCAGACGGTCGTTATAGGTTATAGACTACCTAGATAGTAGCTTAGCTATTAGAGAAAATGATCACTTCTCGAGCCTATCCCTTATCGGTTCTAGTTCTAGTAAGTGCTATCTTAATACCGCTAAGCTCGGTAGCGTACACTATAGACTAGGAGTCCGTTCTAAGATAGCGTCTTTATAACGTTACCCCGTGTATAAGACTAGCTATTAATACGCTAATATATCTTATAAAACCACTTCCGTTAGTGAAGAGTATGTCGGTTATTCTATCTATATTATAGATAGCTTATTTATAAATGTCTTTATAGGTTTTTAGAGCTACTTCTTAGTTTTTAATAGAGTAGGGGATTAGTGCTTCCTATAGTATAAGCACAAATACCTACTTTTCCTCCTATTTTTCTCCTAATTATAGTCTTAGAGGCTTCTTTTATATAATTACCTCGATCGGAGCCTATCCTCCGAGTCTTCTTTATATTGGTTTTCTTATTATTATATTCACTCTCGTAGTTTATAGGCACGCCCACTATAGGCCGGTGAGGATTCTTATCGCTATCTCTTCGATAATCTATTAGATTCGTAATTTGATCGGGGTAATAAATAGCTCTATATTAAGTGCTACTCCTACTATTCTATAGAATACACCGCTAAT
>CAKMRK010000931.1:0-18593 GCA_928213465.1 Penicillium sclerotigenum | reverse complement strand
TCTAGGTATATTAACCGGTAGTCGTCTTTATTAAAAAGCTTAGAAAGCCCCTCTATTTTAGGCTTATTATCTATAACGAGCGGTGCGAGGACCTCCGAGAGTAGAAGATCGCTCTAAGTAACCTAACCGTAATCGGGATCTTATTCTATGGTTCTAATAGCTCTAATAAAGCTTAAGAAGAAATAATGAGTTACTAATAAATTAATAAACAGTTTTATATTATACGACACGCTAATACGTGTTACTAATTAGGTAATCGACCTCGCGTAAGGTATAAACTTAAAATAATGGAGTAAAGTGGATCATACCTAATTTCTATTTTTCGTCCAACCCTTACCCCACCTGTGAACACCTCTCCCTTCAATAGCCCCGTCTTGCTCCGTACAACATACTCTTCCTCCTTTACTCTCTCACCTTTCCATTCTTCTACCTTTCTATTCTACATTTATCGCTTCTACAATTTCGCCCCTATTACTTTTCGGTCGCAATTTATAGATGTTACCTACTAGTTCATTGTAATTTCCTAAAGAAAAGAGCGCATTTCATTTAAAATAACTTCGGCGATTTCTTTAAAGGTTCGTACAAGTCAGTATCTACGATTGAAAGTTTGTCTGGCGATGCTCAACTCACTCTAGGTTTATACATACTATGAATGTTGGACAATGAATAGAATGCTAGAGTGGTTTTAAATGATTGCTTATTGTGAAAGGAATAAAAGGAGGATGATGGAGGGTAAGAGGAAGAAATTTATATTGGAAGTGTTCGACAAGACTGAAATAAAAACTACTAGACTAGGACATTCGTGCTTGTTAGGATGATCTTGACGATATAGTGTTATGGAGTAAATACCATAGACTCACTTGATAAACTCGAGGGGCATTCCCACCATATGCGATTGGTGCCTATAGCGCGAACAAATTATAGTAACTTTAACTATATTATCTCATCCAACAGCCCGTGCAATCTATGATAGCAACACACTCATATAGGATCCTGGAATATAAAGAAGCCCAAATCATACGATTAGTGACGCACTGCGCGCCCAAGACCTAAGGCGACTAGACTGACATGCTTTGGTAACTTTGAACCCTACGTGTACACAGCCTTGTTCCGCGTGACCGTGTCTGACTGATCTAGACTGCATGGACTGAGCGGGGGAACTTATATCAGAGGCATAAGTACCATGTCTCGAGATGATCCTTGTGCGGCATGATGTTCGGGTATTTCGGGCCTAACTTGGCAGCATATATCATGAAGTGAATATGGTTAGCTGGAGATAGGTAGATCTGTAACTAATTCAAGAGGTTTCAGAGCATGAAGTGACTAGAATATCCGTCGTCTGCACACGAAAGCGAGTATCTTTCCTTCAACCTCACGAGATACCATATGATAGAGAAGCTTCCAGAGACTTTTTAAGACTCGAATACAAAACAGCAGTCAATAGAAATAAGAATAAAAAGTAGGTGGACTAGTAGTCACGAATTGCTTATCGCTCTAACGTATTCGGTAACCAAGCTGGACACGCCAGCGAGCTGGCCACCCCACCCAACCTATAGTATGCACTGCCCCATTTCTCCATTCCCGCAAGCTTCCCTGATAATGGTAGCCATTATATCCATCAATCTAGTCGGGAGATGTTTTTTTGCTGATCCCTTGTCGAAGTATGTGTGGGAACGTCCCTATTAACCCGTGCTGTTCGATTTGTCGGATATGGTATTCAGATAGTGAGAAACATGTCAAATTAAGAGGTCAAAACGAGACCCTCCCCTATTTTCTTCCAAGAATGACACCAGTATTCGAATATATTCAAATATTCAAATTGAGTCAGATTGACAAAGCTTGACTTTGGTTATCAATCAGCATCTCTCGGAGATAACCGGAGATAACTCCACTTTACCAAAAGGAGTATCTCCGAGATCGGACATGCTGGATCGAGTAAGCCGCTTTCATATGGAAAGTTGACTACTCTCCGTATGTTGTCTCTGTATGTTGTACTCTGTACATATATGTCAGATAAATCCTCATTTCACCCATTTCAAAAGTCATCTGTCAATTTGTTAATTAACTGTTAAACACATATTTACCAAGCCGTACATGTGTGGCCAGGTACATATGTAATCCCGAAAAGGCACATCTCTGACAAAGCACCAAGATATCAATCCATGTCTAGCGCCGTCACGAGGACATCCTGCAAACAAAGGGAAATCAATCCGAAATCAGAATCACTCGACAATTTTGAAAATGAAAAATTATCATGACCATATCTCTCCAGATCATGAAGAGATAGAAAATCAATCCCGCGCTCCACAGCGTCGGCGCCGCCCGCCCCTGTCTTGTACAGTCTGTCGCAAACGCAAATTAAAATGTGACCGTTCTCTGCCCTGCGGGCAATGCGTGCGATCAAAAACAACAGCCCAATGTGTCTTTGTCGGAGCCCAGTCTGGTATTGTATCGGACTCTTCTCAGCGACGTATGTCCCCCCCACAATTGCCATATAGCGTGGAAGAGCAGTCCGGGCGGAAAAGTGGGATGTTCGTTTTCGACTCGAAATTGGGGCCGAATTCGACCTCAAATCGCGTTTCCAAGCGTGGCCATCCTGATGAGCTGCATGAGCTTCGGAGTCGGTTGCGTGTACTGGAGAATTCGCTCGGCAAGTCGTCTCATCTTCAGACGCCTGAGACCTCGGTTTGCGATGTCTTTTCTGAGGTTGGCACGGCGAATAGTTCTGAAAATGTTGGCGTTGATGACCGTGTGCGATTCTTGCCGGATTCGAGTTTCCGTGGGAAGAAGACTAGGACACGTTATTTCGGTCGCAGTCATTATACCACTACTATTTCTTTCGTGAGTATCCTTCATTGTATTCTATTATTGAGTTGCTAATTAAATGTAGTTCCAAGATATTGGTGCCTTTATGCGCCGTGGTCATTGCCGCGGAGAGGGAAAAGATAAAGAGTACACTGACATGAAAAAGTTTAAGACAGAGCTTTGGTCGCGCGAAACACAGGATCATCAACAAAATTTCCGTGAGCAGGCTTTCAAGCTTAATGAACTGGTTCCCCAGCGGAATGTTGCAGACCATCTACTTCAGCTGTATCTCGACACTTTCGAGACGACATATCGAATCCTGCACACGCCAACTTTTTTGAGTCAATATGCTGATTACTGGGCCAATACTCAGCCAATCGACATGGCTTTCGTTGCTCAGTTACTCGCCGTGATGGCTGCTGGCAGTTGTTTCTATGTCCCACCTCTAGGCCAAGATGACCGAGACATATTCCAGGAACCAGCCATGAAGTGGATCATGGCTGTCCAGTCATACATCTCATGTACATTTGTGAGCCCGGAGATCGACTCCCGAATGATCCAGACTCAAACTATTCTTCTGGTAGCTCGCCTCGGAGTCGCCAGTGACGGGGATGTAGCCTGGGCCTCAGCTGGGTCGCTGATTCGGTCTGCGATGACAATGGGCCTGCATCGCGATCCGACTCGCTTTCACAAGGTTCGACCATTTTACTCTGAACTGCGCCGTCGCCTCTGGGCAACTATCGTCGAGTTGGACCTCAAGATCTCTCTCGACCGCGGCGTTCCGCCCTCAGTTGACCTAGATGAATGTGACTGCGATCCACCGTCCAATTGGGACGATACGGACTTGATACCGGACATGGAGAATAATCCTGCTCTATTCAGTACTGCCCTTTGTACCCAAAATTTCTACCAAACTCTCCTCACCAAGACCCTCCCACTACGGTATCGAATCGCCAAGAAAATCAACAGTCTTCGATTTAATCTATCTTACGACGACGCCCTGCGAATGGGTGATGAACTCTCCCGCTCCATGCAACATGCATCCTCCCTGTTTGACGACAATGCCCCGAGCATCGCTCCGGGAGAATCAGCACGTCACCGATTCGCCCAATCCTTACATCTCTTCATCATGCGCAAATTCCTCCTCGCCCTCCACCGTCCCTTCTCACTCAGTGTCACCCGCCTACCCAAATGCTCCTACTCCCGCAAAATCTGTCTCGAAGAATCCCTCGGCATTCTCTCCCAGATGGAACTTCCCCTCTCGACAGACGACATCCTCTACCCGCACATCACCCAGCTTGGCAGCGGTATGTTTCGTGATGAAACCTTCCACGCCGCAATCACCGCCTGCGTGGAGCTCTCCCTCCAAGCTAATGAAATGAGTATGTCCTCTATATCTGGAATGGATGGTGTCAACTCCAGCGTGCTCATGAGCATGATCCAGTCCCAGCAAAATGTGATGATGCAGGCTGTCGAGCGTACCGCCGATAATTTTGGGAGACGCATTGGTCCCGGTGGCGAGGGATGCAAGTCTTACTTCTTTTTGAATATTATCATCGCTTCTGTCAAATCGCGCGTCAAGGGCGAGGATCCTATGTCTAATGTTGACGCAGCCTCGAAGAGGTCCGTTCGCATTTGCAGAGAGATCTTAAATGGTCTTACATATCAGGAGGCTAAGATTAGTGTTGATACTCGCCCCGTTCAGGTTGGTATCTCTGCTTACAGCCGTGTATCTACCATGCCTAACGTTCCTGTTCAGACTTCCATTCCGTCGGGGACAACCCCGGCCTCGGCTGCACCGAGTGATATTGATCCTGCGTCGCTTCTATTGACTGACTTTAGTCCTTTCACTGTAAGTTATTATTCCTCGGATGCTGCTCGGGGCAATGCTTACCTTTACCAGCCAATGGATCTAGGAGGTTGGTTTGATGGATTGGACTACACTGGCCCGGAGTTGTGGGATTGGGATGCTGACTTGTCTAGCAACCTCCCGACATTCCCATGAATTATGTATCCCTAATTTTAATGACAGCACTTGATGCCCTGTGACCTTGTCTCTACTCCTCTCCTCGAACTCCACTCTCATGACTAAATAGATGACCTTGTAATATATTGCTAAGACGAGAATATAGCCTCCTTCTTCCTACATACACACGGACTTTGATGTGTTTGAATATTAATTAAGAGAACAAGTAAACATCTGCAACCTATATATCAATCTATAGAACGACAAGCCGATTAAAACCTCAAATGCTCTCTATCTCTTTCCCCGTTTCCTGACCGACAACCCGCGAAGACACCCGATCAACCCACTTCTTCCTCGAAATCGAAACGTAACTTTGAACCAACCTATTCAATAAAATTAAATCAGCAATAATCCACTCATAGAACATGCCCCCAAGAAGTATACTCACGCTTGATACCGCTGAATATTCCGAATCTCCACACCGGCCAAATCATCCAAGGCATCCTGCACATCGCGCACCAAACTCACACACCGTCCCATACTAAAATCCGTCCGGACAACAGCCCTCATCATGCCCATTTCCTTACAATCAGCCGCCATGGTATACGCAGGTACAATCCATCCCCTCTCGCGGAGTTTCCGCGCAAGTGCCCATTCGTCGAAGAAGACGTTCTGCGTCGGACTTAATCTGAACGCTACAACTGGTAGACCCTTACCACCCCCTTCGCTCATGATTATGAAGCCCATTTCGTGTAGCTGGCTGGTGAGGTAGTCGGCTGTTCGTGTGAGATTCTTCATGATGCTTGTGTACCCGCTTCGACCTAGCCGGATGAGTTGGTAGTACTGGGCGATGATGTGCGATGCTGGTTTGGAGAAGTTCATGGTGAAGTTCAGTTGCTCGGAGCCTAGGTAGTCGATGTTGAAGACTAGGTCTTCGGGGAGGTACTCTGGTGATCGCCAAAGCGCCCAGCCTATTCCGGGATAGACCTGTAGGAGATTAGCATATGCTGCGTTAGAACTGGGAGCGATGAATGTATGTAATTACCAGTCCGTATTTATGCCCAGAGACATTGATCGAGACGACGTTGGGTAGTTTGAAATCCCACACTAGATCCGGGTTCACGAAGGGAGCCACAAATCCACCGCTGGCGGCATCTACGTGGATAGGTGTGTCCAGTCCCTTCTCCAGGAGAAGTTTACTGATAGCTTGCACGTCTTCGTACTGGCCTGTGTATGTCGTGCCGAGAATCGCACAGATTCCAATGGTGTTCTCATCGACCATGTTGACTGCTTGATCTGGGTCAATCACGTATCGCGTCTCGGTACATGGGACTAGCTTCTCGGCGATATCGAAGTATCTGGCTGCTTTTTCCCAGCAGACTTGTACGCCGCTACTCATGATGATGTTCGGGTTGAAGGTATCTTTCCCCTGGGCTTTGCGGTTGATTTCCCAACGCTTCTTCATAGCTAGGGTTGCGATCATGATTGCTTCAGAAGATCCGATACATGACGTGCCAAAGGCAGTTGGAGTTCCGTTGAAGACTGGGGAGTGGAATAGGTCGGCGAGGATGTTCAGACAGCGGTGTTCGATTTCGACAGATTTGGGGTATTCTTCATGGTCGATGATGTTCTTGTTTGATGATTCGGCGAGTAGTCTGAGGGCTTCATCTTCCTGTTATAGGGTTAGTATTGGTCAAAGATATGATACAAAGTTGAAATACCATGTATGTAGTCACAAAACTGGCGAGGCTATATTGAACAATATGTCAGTGTCGGTTTAGTTTTCTGATACTTGAGAAATATACTCACTTCAATATTGGCTGACCATCCAGTGTCAGGTCGTCTTTGATCATCTGGTACGCCACCTCTTTTGGCATTCCTCCGTCTGGAAGTTGATATGATGGCAGAGCTCTTGTGGCAAATCGGCTGCCGTAGACATAAGAGCAGTCGCTCGTCTGACTAGAAAGCTTGGATAGTTCCTCTATAGAACCCATGATGCAATGAAATATGTAGACACAAATTGGAATACTGATTTACTAGCCATACTGTCTTGAATTTATATTCTTTCCTACAACTTGCGTGGGAAAAATATCTCATAGTTAAATCGCGTGATAGTGTGAGGCATTTACACAGGACATCATGATCAGCGCTTTGGTAAAAAGGGGCTTACACGCTGTTTCAATGTTTGTAAGTTAGGCTACACGTTCTTTTTTCTTTTTTCTGTTTTCTGTTTTCTTGAGACATTCAGACGACAACGTGATGAACAGCACCAAAGTCTCATGGTGTGTACTCGAAACTATCTATATCTGAGTATCAGGGGACCTAAATGCTCCACTTAATAGCTAAGACCTTCTAGAAAACACGAAACTACTCCCTAATATGTGATTTATTCATCTGTCACACTTAGAACTGAAGATTTACAAGTTCTCTGGTCCTACTTACTGGGTTAATTAGCCCCTGACTCGTATTTAGACCTCCTTCTCCGGTGGGCCGGTCTGGGAAAATGGGGGTGGCGCAGCACGATAATGTTGTATGTACGGAGTACTTTGGATTGATCAAGTGCTTCTAACATATCAGACAAGATATTGAATTGTGGCGAGAAGATGATAGGGCTTAAAGGCTACTCCGTACGGTATAATTTCATCTTGTTGTGGCTTTCATCTATTGGATATCTATTAAGTCGCATTCTGTACTAGCACCTATTGTTCGTCCTAATCTTTTCTGTTAGAATGGACCTTTTAATATTTATTCGATGCAGGTCGACACGTTCCTGAAAGAAATTGCCCCTGATATATGACGCGTAAATAGCACATCCCTTGCTCCAATATTTATGCAAGTTGCAGACGAGGCCAGCCAGATAAGGAACTTCGAATAGAAAACTTAAGACACGAAAAAGGGAGCATTCTTCAATGAAATTGCCATGTTGGCATTCTGATTTACAAAGGCGCTTGTATCGCTATTCTGTATTCTGTTCATAACACCAGTTCTTCGCTTGCGGGAGCAGTGATGCTGCACCCAATTCTGGATATTAGTAGTGTTAATGTCGTACTTTCGTTGTCAGGTAAGACCTGACGTGCCATCTCTAAAGTTTCCTCTGATTAATAGTTTTAGGAATCTACGTCTTGGTCTTTGGGTTTATCGCTGTGAAAATCAAGCAGAGATGGTACCTCGGCGAAGCTTGTATGTCGTCGCTCAACCCCGTCGAATATCGATCGCTGATAATATTCAGTACCCTCTTTCATAGTCGGGGCCATTATAGGACCCTTCGGTGTAAATTTGATAAATGTCAGTCAGTGGGGAGGTGACACCGGCAGCGATAGTGGTGAGATTGGGGATATTGCCTATGTAAGTCTATTCGCTGCAAAGGAAAACATCAAGCTAACTATACCAGGGATTAACTCGGTTGGTCATTGGCATCGCAATGGTCAAAGTCGGGTATGAGCTACCGAAACGATACATTCGGCTTCATCTGATCGAACTCACTATCTGCCTACTGCCATTGATGACCATCCAGTGGCTGATAACGTCGGCATGTATCAAAATAATGATTCCTAATCTATCGTTTGTGTGTTTTATCTTCTGAAATATGCCAATCCACTCCCACTAATCTCCATGCAGTTGACTTCTCTCATCATCGGATCGTGTGTCATATGCATCGACCCAGTTCTCTCACAGGCTATCGCCAAGGGCCCTTTCGCAGATCAGTATGTCCGACGACATCTTCGAGAATTTATTTCAGCCGAAGCAGGTGGGAATGATGGGTTCGGGTTTCCATTTTTGCTTCTCTCTATTGCCATTCTTCGTTATGCCGATCCTCCGGGTGTAGAGAAAGGAAACACTGCTTCTGCGAAACAGAGTCGAGATTGGATTGGCGAGCCAGATACGGGTCGATTTGGTGGAAATATCAGTCGAGCTCTAGCACATTGGGCTGTTGAGGGAGTGCTGTACATGCTGGTCATGGGTGCTGGGTATGGTGTGCTGGTCGGGTTCTTGAGTCGGAAAGCTTTGAACTTGGCCTCGAAAAGGTATGTACATATATGAAATTGGTTTTGACAACTGGTTAATGATGTATGCAGGCGTTGGATTGACAAGGAGAGCTTCTTCTCATATCCCGTCGCGATGGGTGTAAGTCATTTTTGAGAAACAGTAGAGCATATGCTAAGATGACTCACAGTTGTTTATCGTCGGTACCTGCGGCTGCTTTGGCTCGGATGAAACTCTCGCCTGCTTTGTTGCCGGCTGTGCATTAAACTGGGATGGGTCTTATCACTTTGAAGTCGAAGAAAGACACGACTCATTCAATTCAACAATTGAAAACGTCTTGAACATTGGAACCTTCATGTTCCTCGGTGCTATCATGCCATGGAACCAATTTCACATGCCTAATCAGCATGGAATCACCATCGCCCGACTGGTCGGGCTTGGATTTTTGATCTTGATATTCCGTCGGATCCCGGCGGTCATGATGGGATATCGATTCATGCCTAAGGTGTGCAAAAGTTGGAAAGAGGCCTTGTTTATGGGATACTTTGCCCCAATTGGTATGTCATCTAGACGAGATATCGATGTTTATGACAAAGTGCCGTGCTTACCAGTATTAGGAGTTGGTGCTATTTCATATGTCGAGTACGCGCGACGATTGCTACCAGATCCTGGAGAGAGTGATGCAGAGATCAACAATTTGACTGCAGCCATGATTCCGGGTACGATATTATTCTACTTAAGATGGTCTAAACTTACGCTTGATTTTAGTGGTATATTGGCTCGTTTTCTTCTCCATCGTCATCCACGGGCTGTCTATACCCGTCCTTAACTGTCTCTATAAGTGGTTCAAAGTCCCTATTATCCGGGACCATCCAGTGGAAATAATTCTTCTCTCTGAAAATGAGCCTGTTCCTAACAACAGTGTGGTGAATCGCTGTGGCCACTCTGTTATACTAAACAACCAATTTTCCTGTGCCCCAAATCAGCACCCTTATTCTGATCCTGGTGATCAGCATCGTGAAGGAATAGACACGATGATGCTACGTCGCAGTGGAGAAGCTAGCTACAAGGGCTCGCTGGAAAGAGGATAAGTAAAAGGCTCGTCGCACGAACTGGAGCAGACTGTGTCTGCAAGAAATGTAGTATGAGTGGTGTTTATTAAATGAATATTCTTTGATATTTTCTGTTTCATAAAAAGAAAATAAGACCAATTTGTGAGGATAAAGCTGACTAAACATAATATGCAAATTGTACTCCGTATAGAGCACGTCATCATGGCGGTCAGAGTATTTTCCTGTATTTTACCATACAATTCAGTAAGAAAAGTAAGAAACCATGGTTTTTGACAGTCTTGAAGGCAGCAACGTCATGTGAACTGCCTGATACCTTAGGCAGCAACATCTCGGCTTCTGATTGGTCCACCGTGACTGTTCTTTCATCTGCTCCACTTGGATCCGGTGGGCTGCATCCGGTGGGCTTGAATATAGTTCTTGTTCATCTTCACATGGCAATTTGTTTTGAAATTTCACAGCTTGAATATGTCCCAGTTTCAATGTCAAGTCCCTGGCTGCATCTCGGCCTACCGTCGCAAAGAGCATCTTCGACGTCACGAAGCGCAACACCGTGGAGGTCATCTTCGTACTTGTCCGACATGTGGTCGCGTCTTTTCTCGAAGGTAAAGTGATGCGTGAAAGCTAGATAGGCTTTATATAATAATGGATAGCTATACAGTGACAGTCTTCGACGTCATATTCGTCGCGATCATGAAGATCCCGGGCGGTCCCTTGCCCGCGCCACACAGGCTTGCGTGAGGTGTCGTATCACTAAATCACGGTGCCAGGGAGGCTCGCCATGTACAGAGTGTTCTTCAAAGGGTCACTCGTGTATCTTTGATAATGATCTGGTCCAGCTCAAGCCTGCTCGACAAGATCCAGAAGAAGAACTTTGGGAGTACGGTGGTGGAGACGATCGGATGAATACTTCAGATCAGATCAATACGCCAATCGGGAATATCGGCCAAGTTGACCATTACATACATCTTTACTTCACTCATTTCCATCAACACTGGCCAATTCTGCATCAACATACCTTCAGTGTTGCCAACGAGCCCCAATTTTTGCTTCAGGCAGTGATAATGATCGGTCTCTGGGTCAGTGGGAGCCCAGCGGCGCAAGAAGGTGCTCGGAACTTACACTCCAAACTAAAACTGGCGATTTCCACACAACAGGTAAGTCGGTCAAAGGCGGGAATCTTTTCAATCCCCTAACCGCTGATTTTCAGGATAATTGGGCACGATCGCCGGTGGAAGGAGAACCGGACAACGAAGGTTTAGGCAACCCGATTTCACGATGGCCGATTGCAACATACCAAGGCATTCTTCTCTGTGTCATATTCTCAATATTCTCTACCCCGGTTCGTCTCGAACTTAACCTCGGACTGGTCTTAAATGTGTCCGATCGTCAAATTCTTTCCGCTCTGGTCGCGACCTGTCTACGAAACAACATCTTCTACTACCCTAATATGCTCACGAGGTACCGAAATGTGGAGTCAATTACCTGTACGTGGGTTGGGGTTGAAGAAATCAAAAGGTTTGGGTTGGCCTTGTATAAAGTCTCCCGGCTTTGTGGAAAGGGGAGCTGTTTAGGAGAGTCTGATGAGACTGGTCAAGTTTTGCGCCTCTCTGATCTACAGTTTCCCATGCCGGATGAGAGAACTCTCTGGGATGCTAGCTCGAATCCGGAATTGACTCGACGGCTTTTGATATATTCTAGAAGAGATAGATCGGATGATCCTAGCAGTACCAATTGGGTTTCGCAAAGTGGAATATTCTTAGAAACTGACGAGAATTGGTGGAATTGAGTTACTGGGGAATTTTATGTATAGCAAAATCTGTACTTAGTTATATATCCTGTTTATCAAACTTCTTTTTCACCTTGGAATCCCATTGATTTAGGCCTCGACGTTAAAACAGACGGGGGAGAAAGTTTGAGAAGAGAACTAAAGCCAACCTATTCATAACTAAACACCAAGAACCGTAATATACTCTTTCTATTGCAATTAAGTTCTATAATTTCTCGATATTTCTGTGTCTCGTACATCTATGACAGCTTTGCCGGCGGTAATCACTTCACGCCTTGCACTTCTCATAACACTCTACAATGTGAAGAGTCTCTCTAATTTAATTTTAAGCATTATTCTTGCTGCAAAATGGCATTTCATTCCAATGTAGACAGGAGGATTGAATTGTTCATGTAATTTGTATACGCAATAAATCGACGTCTAGTTGATCTCACTCTCAGAGACAATTGTGGCAAAGCCATCGGCCAACTCGCTGAGAACCACAGAGACGACAGTCTCTGCGTCCGCGCCAGGAATGTGGCGATCGCCTATAGCGTCACGCACAACAACCACATCATATCCAAGTTCACTACCAGCGCGTGCCGTGGTAGAGATGCAAACATGCGCCATATAGCCAACTAGCACAATCTTTTTGCCTACTTCTCCTATTCCCTGCAGGTACTCATGAAGATCGGTCTTGGCAAAGGAGCTAGGGAAGTTCTTCGTGACCACTTTCTCGTTTGGCTTAGGAGCGAGCTCTTCGAATTCCTGCGCGAGAGTAGTGCTAGGTGTGAAGACGGGGGCACCGGCAGGCACTTCATGCACTACGTGGACGATATTCTTGCCAGTGCCCTGTCGATATTTCTCGAGTAGCTTGGCAATGACCTTGCGAGATTCGGCGACTTTCTCAACTGCGAGAAGGCCTGTGGCGTACTCGTTTTGAGCGTCGATGATGATCAGGGTTGAATCACTAGTGGAGGCCGAGGAAGGGGCAATGCCGATGAGTTGACGGAATGATTTGACAGAAGACATGATGAGAGATAGAGGTTGGTCTGAAGTTGGTCTGAAGCTGATCTGAGGCTGGAGGGATGATCAAGTTATAGAAGTTCTCCAGTCGTGATATATAAAGAGGGGGAATATAGTGGGGCCGGTGGGCTTGCCCTAGCCTTTGCCCACCGGGGCCTTTTTAGTAAGAAATTGTGGGATTATAAGGTTAGTTATATTAGTTATAACTATTAATTGTATTAGTTATATTACAAAGGGGACTAGAATGGAATAGTCAAGGCTAAAAGAATATCTTGGATAATGTTGACTAGGCACATAATTAGATCAGCCCTAGAGTCTCTGAGACTCTCTAGGGACTGACTACACTCTGAGGTCGCATATCCACTTAATATTTTGAACTTGTAGCCATGATTCTTCAAACAGTGGCAAAGGTTGGCTAGTCGTCGTATTACTTTCTATAGACTAGAATAGCGACAGCAGTAAAAACGATCAACTTCCCAATTTTTCTGAGGCTTTCAGGCGCAGCATTTTGATTTCTCGGAATGGAGTCCACCTACTCCCTGCGAAATAGAAAGACGACAGAAACACGAAGCAGCAATGGGAACGTCTGCAGAGGCTAAAGCTAGTTCTTTCTGAATGCCGATGACTTTTGCCTCTCCAATTTTCCCAGTCTTGGTCAAGCATTCATGAAGACCATGAAGTCCCCAAACATTATTCAATCTTGCTTTGCGCCTAGGAAGGTTGTCGCTCAGTCCAAGATCCTCTCGGTATACTAGCTCTGCTTCCTCAACATGACCTTGTTCTAAGAGTAAGGCGCCTAACGCATGCCGGGTTGGCTGCATCTACTTGCACTTACAGTTCATTTACGCCTCAAACTATATAGCCTAGTATTACGGCCTATATTCTGCATCCGCGCTTGCAGGTCCAGTGATGTATGAGACCCTGGGCTTGAACTGGGCAGGTACACTCTTAGGTTTGGCTGAGGCAGCTCGTATCACGATCCCTGTTGTTATCTATTTTCATGGAGACAAATTTCGAAAGGCAAGCCCACTTATCAAAGAGGTGATAGAATTGCAGATGACAAGTTGAGAAAGCCTTTTGAAGAAGACCTTCATATTGAATGTGGCATATATATTTCTTTTTTGCAAATCCATGTCATATATTAAGTATACATAAGCTGGAATGGATCTCTCAAATTGAAACATTTAAAGAAAAAGCGTTATACCCGTGAAGATTCGTAGGGCCTAGAGTAACATTCGTTGTTGTGTGTGTTCTGTACTGACTGTAAGAGAATACCATTGGTTGAAGTAGTAATCGAGCTATGAAGTACCGCTGATAGCAGTTGTTGCTAGCCTCAAAGTAAATATCTAAATATCTATACATAGTATTCATTGAATATATACTCCATAGTAAGTAAGCCTTGTATTTAAACCTATGAACGCATCTCACCTGTTCATCTTATGGTAGAATGGCTAGATTCTACACCAAGTCTCCTTAGGCCTAACCCATTCGTGAATGCATTCGTAGGCTATTTGAAGCATGTCCACGGGTCTAATGAGATATTGATGTATGAATGCATGAATGAATTTCTTTACAAAGAATGTCCGAGTTCAGGATCGATGACTACGCGGCCAAGAAGATTAACGTTGAGATATTGTGGGTATGACTTAGTTATGGCTGTCTTCTGCTCTTGTCTTATACCTGCCTTTTTTAACTTCAGACTTGGATCTTTAGAAGGATCACTACACCGAAGCAGATGAACGAGAACCTATCACACAGACCAGACCTCGGGGCGCTTGTTGAATGCGCGAACAAGGGATGCCAAGGCAATGTGGGTCGCTCCTTGGATGGCTATAACTCAATGCGCAATAAGTGTGGATGATTTTTAGGATAACTTGGAAGTCCCTCAGCATTGAGCCTTGGAATGATTCTGCTCTGGTGGAGGAGCTAGTCAATGTTGGGTAAGTTGGTTAACGCCAGGGAAAGAGATCTGTCCGAATCCCTTTATGAACCGGCGAATTGTACGGAGTACAAAAAGTCAGATCTGACAAGGCGCCGTGTCTCAAATCATCACGCTAAGTTCCGACGGTGAAACAGTTACACACTGGGAGTACTGGAAGACGCAATCAGTACGATTATCATTCTCTCACCAATTGATCCTTTTCCAACATATACCGATTGAAATGGCCCCTTACCCCCCGCGAATCTGTACAACATATGCAAATCCAAGCGAGTGTAGTCAAATCTAGTCAAATGTAGTCAAAACCGAGCGGAGAAACTGTGGATAGAGTACTCAAACGTAAAAAAAAAGAAAACGAATGAGCGCCATATTGCCAGAGTGGACGTAGAGTGGACCCTCCCTTACAAGTTGGATGTGCGAGATCGGCAGAGAATGATCTCATGCCTCGGCCCCTCTTAGAAATTGATCCTCAACAAAAAAAAAAAAAGATTCATCAGGGGAAACTCCTCAAAAATTTCACAACCTCTGGTATTCAACAATGTCGTTAGTGCTCATATAAAGCTACAAGCCAAATATCCCCCATATTAACGTTCATAGTGCCCTTTTAACAACTCTTGGTCTTCGTGCCGCCCCTGGCCAGACAGCCGCGAACCACGCATCAGCCTTGCTGATGGTGAACTGGTTCTGGGCATACATTTTGACAAGCCCCCGCAGCGCAAAGATCCGTTTGGGTCTTGATCACAATGTCAACCCGCGTGAGGACCTGACTACGTACGGTGAGGCGGCTGTACAGTCGGGAAAGATTACTCGTCGCACCCTTGACAAGCTCAAGCGACAGACCTCGGCGCATGCCAATGTGCAGGAAGGATTTTCTTTGTTTGTTGCAGCGAGTATGTGGAAAGCCCTTTCCTTTTTCGAGTTATGATGAACTTGCATCTCATGAAATTGCTGCAATGTGCTGACCTTGTGATCTAGTCCTCATCTCCTTGTTCGCCGGTGTCCCCAATGAGACTATTAATACTGTCGGTGTTTGGTATTCCGTTTCCCGTGTCGCGTACCACCTGTTCTACTGCAACGTCGAATCTCGCCCTTTGAGCTTTCTGCGCTCAGCAGCTTGGTGGTCCGGGAACATCAGCTGTTTTTATGCGCTGGTGCAGGCCAGCAAGAAGTTGTAAAATAGAGAGAGGCACTCTTTGATTGTCCTCAAATTCCAAATAGTGCATCACCCGAACAATATGATACAATTCCATCTATTTTCCGGATACTGGGTT
Organism: Penicillium sclerotigenum; assembly: GCA_928213465.1. Taxonomy (NCBI): domain Eukaryota; kingdom Fungi; phylum Ascomycota; class Eurotiomycetes; order Eurotiales; family Aspergillaceae; genus Penicillium; species Penicillium sclerotigenum. The sequence continues at coordinate 2,764 of CAKMRK010000931.1, read as the reverse complement.
AAAGACGACACTCGAGATAAATCTTGGAAATCCCAGGTTACATGACGAGGCGCTAGGCGCCCTCTTCCACAAAGAGACAAATTCAGCTAAGGAGCTCACCTCGCCTCGCTTCGGCCCAATATGTCTTACTCAATTTATGTATTAAGGAGGAGGAAAAATCGAGTATCCACCCTCCATTCCTTGGCATAGCGAGCATTTATATACATAAATGATACGAGCATTTGTACGAAATAGAAATAGCCCAAATGGCAAAAAATCGAGGGATAAAATACGTATGTTATTAAGTGCTAAACCTACTAACTGGGTTAACTAACTAGTCAACTATAGAAAGATCTTAACATGTGTATAAGTATGTAGATAACTAGAAATCCACTCTAAAATAACAATCTTTTTTTCTTAATAAAATATATAGAGCTATTAATATACATAAAAGAATCTCAATCTCTATTTATTTAGTTCGATTATCCTCATATACTTTATAATCAGCTGTTTAATACTCCGTAGTATCTTGAAGAAGGTCTTTCAGATTATTTTAGTTTAGTTTTTATTATTTCTACCGGAAGATAGAGAGCTAGGGTTACCGCTTCGGCGGGGTTACCGCCTCCGTTAGATAGAAAATGAACTACCCTACTAGAATAGTTTATAAATATAACCATCCCCTTATATTCTTATTCTATTAGAAAAGAACGTATTTTTATCCAATTTCTAAGGGAAGAGAGCATCGAGTGTGCTTAGTATTCCTTCGGTACTTAAAAGTAGTCTATAGGAGGGATCCTAACCACCGGAGGGGGTAGGTTAGATCCTAGTCTAATAGATTTCTTAGTGGTTCTAGAGGGGGGTTACTAACACTAATAGCGATTATTCTCTTATATCTTCTTATCTAATAGATAAGAAACGTTTATAATAGCGTGAAAGCTATAGATAGCGGATAGGCTATCGACACCTCTATCTAGCCCCCTAAAATAGGGGAACGTATAGTAACTAGCTATATAGCACGGAGCTCGTCTAGATATTACTAGTCTAGCTAACGACGCACACTTTATAGCGGTAAAATAAAAGCTACGTGGGACTATTATTAGAGACGAGCCTTCCTAGTTCGGAGAAGTCGCTAAGTTAGCTAACTCCTAGCTCCTAGAGATAGCCGCCGAAGAGGGCGACTAGGATAGTAAAATACTATCCTCCTTTAGAGTAAAGGCCTTTTAGGGTCTCTAGGATAGCTACGAAGATCTTATAGATTTTATCGAGGATATCGAAACGTCTATCGAACGAGACTACGCTTAGGAATCCGCTATACTAAGATAGGTTAAGGGATAATTAGGTCTAGAAGATAGCGAGACCTATAGGGTAGAGGAGATAGCCCTTTAAGATAAGAAGAACTAAGACTACTACCTACTATTTAGGTAGAATATTAGTGGACGAGCTAAGTTATAGTATAACCGCCTAAGTAGAGATATCCGATAAGACTAGCTAAAGCTTAAGGAAAGCTATCTAGAGAGATATCGCCTTCCTAAGGAAGACTAAATAGCTACTATCGCTCGGATAGAAGCTTAATATAATAGACTAAAATAGTTAAAAGACGAAACTATTACTATATATCTTAACCGAGCTAATAATTTCTATACTTAGTATAGACTAGAAAAGAGCTACCTAGGTATTAAGGTGGTATAAGGGCTAAAGGATATTTATAAGCGAGGTATAGTGCTATTTCACCTCTAATAGAAGAAGTAGATAGGCTATATATCCGCCTAATAGTTAATTATAGATATATATTCTAGAATCGATAACCTATTCGTTTAGGAGGACTAAGATTAAAGACGCGGGGTATCTTTTAAGGATATTATTCGCGATACTATACTAGAGGTCGTTCGAGGTCTAAAGTATCTTCTTAACGAGAGGAACTAACTAGTATAAGCGTAAGGAGCTACTAACACTTCTATAGGACATAGTTAAGATATCACGTAGGGAGAATTAAAAGGACCTAGACGTCCGCTAGATTTAAGCTAAATTAAGTGCTAGAATTATAACGAAAAGGGGCACTACTCTAGTTCCTATCCGAAGAATAAAGGATCTACTCTAGTCCTAGCCTATACCGCTTTACCTAGCCGAATCTTAAATTAGGGTGACTAAATAAGGGACGACTCCTAGGGGGGATCGTTAGTATCTTCTATTATATATATAATAATAGTCGGATTAGAACTAGTGATAGCTACTAATTAACTAATATTAAAGAACTAGCGCGGAAAATAACTAATAAGAGAGATAGTATAGGACTTAGGAGTCGGATAACAACTTCGAGAAATATATACGGCTACTCTAATAGAAAGGGGGTAAGGGTTATAATAGTTATCCGAAGAATAGATTCCTTAAACGGTACGCCTAGTGGATAATTTCTATTCCTAGGAGTATATAAGCACTAAGGGTCCCTCCTAAGGAACTTCCTAGCGTAGTGTGACTCTAGGACCTTCCGGTTAGTTAGAATTCCGAGAGTATACTACCTATAACTAGACTATTAATCCTTTAGGATCTTATCCTACTTATAAGACGATCACTAAGATATATCGGAAGGAGAAAGTATAGATTAGGGCTAAACCCCCTAAGGTCCTAGGTCCTATCTAGGCGGTTAGAGATAGGGAGCGCTTTTCTATTAAAAAGGTACTAAAGGAGATATATATAACTCTTCCGCTTACCTAGTTACTAGATCGATCGGAACCCACTTATAAGGAGCTAGCTTAGTTCCTCTAAGATACTACACCCTAGTTTAGGA